>CAUYSK010063878.1:0-101406 GCA_963575035.1 Avahi laniger | reverse complement strand
CCTCAGCCCAGCTGTCCCCTCAGGTCAGCCCAGCTGTCCCCTCACCTCAGCCCAGCTGTCCACACATCAGCCCAGCTGTCCCCGCACCTCAGCCCACCAGACCCCGCCCCTCAGCCCAGCTGTCCCCTCAGCTCAGCCCAGCTGTCCCCTCACCTCAGCCCAGCTGTCCCCTCACCTCAGCCCAGCTGTCCCCTCAGGTCAGCCCAACTGTTCTCACCTCAGCCAACTACTCTCTCAGCATAAGCCCTGCTGTTCCCCGACATCAGCCACAGCCACGACGGCTTTCTCACACCAGCCCAGCTGTTCCCGGCATGAGCTTAGCCCTCTCTCACCTCCGCCCACCTGTCCCCATGTCAGCTGGGGATGTCTGTGTCAGCCAGCTGTCTCCCTTATTAGACCAGTGGCTCCTCGCTCTCATCAGCCCAGCACCCCCACCCCTCTGCTCAGCTGTTGTCCCTCAACACCAGCCGGGCTCATCCTCCCCAGGCCACCCCTGCGCTCCCCTCCACATCTGTGCAGCTTTTCTTCTATCATACCCGCCTCGCTGTCCCCCTGTGCGCTGGTGCGTCTCTCCTGACATCCGTGCACTAGGTTTTTTTTTTTGAGACAGTCTCACTCCGTTGCCCGGGCTAGAGTGAGTGCGGTGGCGTCAGCCTAGCTCACAGCAACCTCACACTCCTGGGCTCAAGCGATCCTTCTGCCTCAGCCTCCCGAGTGGCTGGGACTACAGACATGCGCCACCATGCCCAGCTAATTTTTTCTATATATTTTTAGTTGTCCGATTAATTTCTTTCTATATTTTTAGTAGAGACGGGGTCTCGCTCTTGCTCAGGCTGGTTTCGAACTCCTGAGCTCAAACAATCAGCCCGCCTCGGCCTCCCAGAGAGCTGGGATTACGGGCGTGAGCCACCGCGCCCGGCCTCGTGCACTAGTTCTTTTTCCCAGGCAGCCTCTCGGGGAGTGGAAGGGCTATACTGGGGTCCCCCAGGGCAGCCTCTAGCATTGCTCCAACGTCCCTCAACGTGGAGGCAGGGGCGAGGCTTGCGCTGTCTAATCCCCAGTCACACCCTACTCTTCGCTGTGAGGGACAGGGCCGGGGGAGAAAGCATCGAGACTGGAAGAAGAGAGAAGGGATCTAGGCATCCTTGTGGGGCCTCAACATCGTCCCCTACCCTTCCCAGAGCCAGGGGGAGCACCTGGCATCCCCCCCAATCCCCAGAGAGGCAGGAGGGACCCCAGGCATTCCACAGTCACCCAACTGCAGATAGGAGAGACAGTTCCTCATCTTGCCCTCCCCGACAGAGACAGGAGCAACTCGTGGAGTCATCTTCCCCACCCTAATCTGAACCCCCAGAGGAGAAAAGACAGATCCTGATTAAATATGCAAGTTCAAGCAGATGGTGGAGCGCAGTGATGGACGGGCTGTCAGGAGAGCACGTCACCATGCGATGTGTATGTGGCTGTATGATTAGCGCGGGACACTGCACCAGGAGGGGAAGGGGCTGGGCGGAAGTCTGCCCCGGAGGGGAGAGGGGAGGAGAGGACCGGATGACTTGCCACGGCGGCTAGCCAGGACCACCCCGTGCCCAGTTCCAGGCCTCTCCAGGCTTCTGCGAGCCAGGATGCTAATTCTGTCGGATCTGATGGGGCTGGAACTGGAGGGGATTCGTTAGAATAATCTGCACCTGTATCTCTGCTCTTGCCATCGGCCAAACAATAAAAGACACAATATTTACACAACTTACCAGGGGAAGCAATATTGGGCCATTGATTTTGTGTCCCTCGGATTTTCACGGTCTAAACCTTAATGGTTTTTAATCATAAAATATTAGCGCCGCAGGGCACTTAGCACTTGCACGTCGCTGGTGAGAGATGGCCTCCTCCCCTACACGGCTCCAAGGGAAGCGCCCCATGGAGCAGAAGCTGATATCCCCCTCTACACACGCCCAGGACATCAGAGCCTGCCAGGTGCCTGCTGTGGAACTGGCCCAAGCCTGGGCACACCTGTGGGAGCCCTGGAGGACAGGCCCCCCTATCAATCAGTCCCGAGTTCTAGAGGCAGAGCAGTAGGGAGGAAACCAACTCATCCTCAGAAAATGATCTGCCTTCAGGCTGGGCATGGTGGCTCATGTCTGTAGTCCTGGCACTTTGGGAGGCTGAAGTGAGAGGATTGCTTGAGGCCAGGAGTTCGAGACGTGACTGAGAGACATAGCAAGACTCTGTCTCTACTAAAAATTAAAAAATTAGCTAGGCATGATGGCCCACGCCTGTGGTCCTAGCTATTAATACTCGGGAGGCTGAAATGGGAGGATGCCTTGAGCCATTGAGGTTGCAGTAAGCTATAATTGTGCACTGCACTCTCGCCTGGACGACAGAGTGAGACCCGGTCTCAAATAAATAAATAAAAATAAAAAAATAAAAAAGAAAGAAAATGATTTGCTTTCATCAAGAGTTTTAAAAATCAAAGCTTTTGCCTTTGTTTCCCTCCTCCATATACATTCTTCACCCCAACTCTGCTCAAGGACTCCTACCCACCTGTCAGATCTAGGTGGGTGTTCCGCAAGGATCGGACCAGCTCACATCCACTCCTGTATCTTCGGGGCCTGGCACAGTGCCTGGAGCAGCACTGGCACTCAGTATTGGTTGAATGAATGAATGAGTGGATGTGCTGGACTCCGAAGGCAGGTTTCAAAGTGGTTCATTTATTCATTCATTTATCCAGTCCACAAATATTTATAGGCCACCCACTGTGTGCCCGGTCTCAGAGATGAATCAGATCCAGGTGCTGCCTTATCATGGTAGGTGCTGAGCAGGGGACAGCCATGCCCTGGGGCCCAGTGGAAGCATGGGATGGGCTTGGGGGTGGGTCTTGGAGGATGAGATGGAAAGGGCTTTTCAGCACTGTTAGAGCCTCCTAAATGAAGCTCAGCCTCCTCTGGAGACCACTTTGAAGGACCAGACTTGTGAGATGTGGATATCTGAACACAGCACATCTCAGCCCTTTTTGTCCTGGTCAGGGAGGGCGTCTTGGAAGGGGCTTCCTTGAAGAACGAGGTTTGGACGTTGTGAGTGTGTTTGTATGAACAGGAAGCTCTGCCGGCTCCCTGGGAGAGGCTGGCTTCCCTGGTGCAGAGGAAGAGGTGGGTGGGACGTGATTGTGGTTGCTGTTGTTTATTTTTACTGAAAATGAACACACTGCCCACCCCACCTAGACTCCCCCCTCCCCCGGGCCTGCGGGGAAGTCAATAGCAATGGATTAAACATCGAGGGGGAGGCTGAGAGCACAATTGGTAGAAAGATAAAGATAATTAAAACTAATTCCAACTGTTCCCAGAGAAATCAATTTCATAACTTCAGTGTGTCCCTGAACTTGTTCCTGAGGCTCTGCGGCGCTGAGCAAAGGACATGTGTTTGAGCGTGTGGTGTGCAGACACAGGCGTGTACATAGGGTCTATAGTGTGCATGCATGTGGTTCGTGTGCGTGTGTGCATGTTTGTGTGCCCACGTGTTGTGCTTTGTGTATGTTGGGGGCCACACAAGTGTGCTGGGCAGCAATGCCTCTAGGTCTCCATGTGCTACCAGCTTGTGGCCTCACCTTTGACCCTAAGTGAAGAGGTATAGCAGGGGCAAGAGAGTTAGGGAGGCCGGGCAGGGTTAGGCCTCCCTCCCCTATATCAAGGCCTTAGGGCCACCTGTCTAGTCCAATTCCCCTTTATACACATGGAGAAACTGAGGCCCAGAGTGTGGAGGCTTGCCCTGGGTCACACAGCCAGTGAGAAGCAGAACTGAGACTAGCATGCTGGTGTCCTGGGCTTCCTCTACTCTGGGGACTTCACTGGCCATTTGAGTGAGGGCAGCAAGGGGTGGAGGCGGAGCTAGACCTGACCTTATACGGCTGGGAGCTTCCGTGTGACCAGCCCCTGTGTTTGCCCACGCATTCATTCTTCAAACAGGCCGAGCACCTACTGTGTGTCAGGCCCTGTGGGTCCTCCAGCTCGGCTGGGAGGCTGAAGGTGACCTCTGCTGCCTATGGGAGACGCTGGTTCCTTCGGAGGAGGGGGCTAAGCAGGGCTGTGGGACTGGCGGATGGAGGCCTCCCCTAGTGCCTTACGGAGCAGCCTCTGAAGCGGTGCCCAGGACAGAGCCCCCCTAAGAAGCATGAGCTGCCAAAGGGTCTGCCCTGCTCTGGGTGGCTCTGTTGGCAATGCTGTCACAGCTGGTGACTTCTCATAAGGACCTTATGGTTCGCCTCTCGGGGGACTTCCTGGAGTGGCCAGGAGTCCTGCCCACGCCTGGCACCCCTTGGATCTGATATGTCCTGCCCAGAACCTGGCCCAGACCCCGGCACACAGTAGGTCCTCTTCCAGCATGGGGCTGGCACGCACGTCAGTGAACCTTGAGGTACTGAAGTGAACCTCTCCAAAAAACGAAGCCAGGAAAACGGCCCACATCAAGGTGTGGGTTTTAATTGCTCTCCCTGCCTGTGCCTGTGTCCTTGTCTCTAAAATGGGGCAATGTATCCACATGGCAGCTGCTGTGAGTCTGAGACGAGGTGACATCGAAGAAGTGCCCAGCACATAATTTTCTGTCCTCATAGGCCCTGAGCTTCCTGACGGGGGTCACCCAGGGATCAGGGGCCAGGAAACAGCTGACAGCCACATGGCTGTCTGGAAGTAGGGGGATGGGCGAGATGATGACTCCCAGCACCTCCAGGGCAAGATGTCTGGCACCTGGCCTGGGTCCATTCTTCCACGGTGGGCCTCGCAGTGGGGACCCTGGGGCTCTGGAGCTGCATGCTGCAGTGCCCCAGCTCACCTCTAGATGGCAGCATTGGCGAGCAGGAGCCAAGTGGGAGCTGGCAGGAGGGGGCTGGGCTGGGCCAGGTGGGCTAGGACTGCAGCCACCAGCCCATGTCCCCAAGTCCCTGCTTTGCCCCATGGCCTGAGAGCAGAATGTGGGCGTGGGGTGCATAAGGCACCTTGGGAATTCCTGGTGGGGGAAAAAGGCTTGTCCCTTCTCTTCCTGAGACAGCTCCTCTGGGAGCTAAAGATTTCCTGCTGCTGGGTCTGGGGGTCTGGCCAGAACACTGTGGCTGCAACTTCTTCTCTGAAATACTCTCACACCCTTAAAAGTGGCACCTCCAGGAGTGTGGGTGAGAGGGGTCTCTGGCACAGGGTGGGAGGCAGCCATGCAGGCCGGAGGTGCCGTGAGCTGAGCATTGGAGTCCACCCTCCTCCCTCTCCCCTGCCTCCCTCCGCATCCCTCCTCTGGCTCCCTTTCCCCAGAAAGCTGAGGAGCAGCAGATGGGAACTGTCAGCAGCTCGTTAGGGTTACAGATGGGAGCTGGGGGCGGGGAAGGGAGGAGGCGAGCTGGAGGGGGCAGAGTTCTTGGCCAGGCCCCTGCGGAGCCCCAGGCAGGGCCCAGCAAGGGCTGCAGGGCCGTTGTGGGAGGGCACTGTAGTCCCTGCTCTGGGTCACTCCCCAATCCCAGGGAGAGGCTCAGGGAAATCCCAGGTTCTCCAGGCAGCTGCACCTGGTAGTAATCTGGAGGGGAGGTGAGGGTGGAGCTGCGGAGGAGCCTGCTGGTATCCTTTGTCCTTTGCCAGGCCTGGCATCCTGGGGCTAGCGGGATGGCAGTGCCCCTCCTCACCCCTGCCATCCCAGCGTGCCTCTGAACTTCCCAGGATTGGGGGCTGGGAGGCTACGGGTAGATTTGACACAGGGTGGGGGAGGATGGCACCCCCAGATCCCAGGGGCGAGGGGACTAAGGGACATCCTTGGTCTGTAGGTGCTCTGGGGAGGAAGCAGTGGGCAAGTCCAGACTGTGGGGTTCTGCCTCACCTGCCATCTCCCTGGGCTGGGGGAGGCAGCTGCTTATAGATGCAGAATGTCCAGGAGCGTCGCTGAGCCCTGGACAGCACCTTGGCTACAAAGTAGTAAAGCCGCTGGGCAGTGGCGGTGCCCAAGGCTAGGACACAGGAAGCCGCAGTGTGGGTGTCCGTTCTGCCGCTGACTCCTGGTGACCTTCAGCAAGTCACTGTCTCTCAGCTTTAATGTCACCATCTGGTAAATAATAATAATAATAACAACAACAACAATAGCTCCCTTCCATGGAACACTAGCAAAGGACACAGCACTATGTGGATTATCTTACTTGAAGCTCATGACGCCCTGTGGAGAGATGAAGACTAAAGGAGGCGAGCAACTTGGCCAAGGTCACGCGAAGACTCAGTACTGTGCGAAGTCAAGGCCCAGGTCCTCCCTAGTCCTTTCTATGGGGTTGTCAGCTCTTTCTCTGGGTCGGTGGGAGCAGGGTGCTGACACTCTTTTCCTAATGTCTCCCCGGGAGCTGGTGAGTGGGAGCGAGGCCATCGTAGGCTTCCAGATTTAGCCAATAAAAATCCAGGATGCCTAGTGAAATTTGAATATTGACAAATAAATGTTTGAGTGTAAGTATGTTCCATGCAATATTTAAGACACACCTATACTAAAAAATTATGTTTTTATCTGGCAATCCTGATCAGGAGAATGCATTTTACTGTGCACTTACTGATTCGCAGGTACTGTGCTGGAGGTCAGGAGATGAGGGCTGGGTGGAAGAGAGCAGAGATATGTGTGAGTCCTGCCCAAGCCTTGCCACTCACAGCTAGGGGTTCCTCTTCAGGCTCAGTTTCCTCATCTGTGAAATGGGGAAGAAGGACCCCCTCCTGCCCCCACCTAAGGGATGATGCGAAGTCTGCAATGGCCAGTTGGATGTGGTCGGATTTGAAGAATCCAGAGAGCTTTGCCAAGGTGAGCCCTGGTCTGGTTAGTAGTGGGTGCCACTTCCCGACCCCTTCCCCATCTCCTGGCACCCACCAGTGAGCCTCCTTGCCCACCCCCACGCCAGCTCCACAGAGGCCCGTAGGAGCAGGCTGGTGTCCACGAAGAGTCCTCAACTATACTTCACAGGCAATCAGTGGTCCCTTACACCTCCTGGGGTGAGTACTCTGGTCAGTGGTGGGCCTGCATTTGCAGTCCAGTGCCACCACTGTCTAGCTTGAGATGTCCCCTCACTTCTCAGAGTCTCAGTTCCCTTATCTGTGGCAGGGGACAAAAGGATGTCGTAGGTCATTGTGAGAGCGTGAAGAAATGGCAGAGAGTGGACATTCAGGAAATGCTGGCTTTGCTCACTCTACCCCTAGCTTAATCTTGTAGCCAGAGACTCACATGATGTCACAATAGCCAGGCCCATCTCACTTAAGAAGGGGACTCTGCCACCAACATCACCTTCATCTGCTGTAGGCGGATAATCCAAGGTTCCCAGTGCTCTGGGCCGAGATTCGCCTGCTGGGGTAAGTGATCGGGACAGTCATATGCGCTCCCATAAACACGTGGGCACAGATACACACACCCTCAGCACACACACAAGTATGTACACACCCTCATGGAGAGGAGGCTCCTCTAATTTGCCTCCCCTGGACCCTTCGCCTGACTGAGGGTCGCCCTTTCTCTGTAAAACTTACAGCCCACGTGCATCCCACGCAGCCCTCACCCACCCACGAGGCTGCTCCCTGACGGATTATTCCATGGGCTTCTTCTCCCACAGGCTGAGTCATGGGCTCATGAAGAGTCAGTTGTATTTGTTTCCAAATTCAATAACAAGTGCCAGTAGCACTTGTTATTGAAATTCTGTCATTTAATTAAATAATAAGTAAACCAAAATATTGTGAGCACAAAAAAAGTTGTTGTCTCTATAACATGAAATTGAAGTTTTTAGAAAAAGACTTTATAAAGGTGAATTGCTAAAAAAAAAATTTGCTGTCGTATTGAGTATAAATAAGCAACTGTAAGATAAGACTGGGAACAAAATTGTAAAAATCTAGAAGATGCGGCACTCATATCACTTTAAAAGAGTCTTTTATGTTCTTGCTCCACTTTAGAGAAATTGAAATTGGAAATCGAGGATGACGTGTTGTGGCTTTAGTTTACCCAAGAAAGATGACACAGCTCCAATCAGTAGACCAATAGGCACAGGAAAGACTTTGGCCCCGCATTAAAGAAAATTAAAAAGGCAAGAACCTCACATGCTCGAAGTTGAAATAGATTGTTGACGCTGTGAAGGTGTATATTGTTTTTTATGATTTCCCCCAGAACCAATTCTTGGGATTAACCCACCACCCCGACTGATGGTATTAGTTTAACTAGAAGGTGTTTTCTGTACTGAGGGACATGCCTGTACACACAGTCTCACGCCCGCATGAGCATATCCGTGCACACACACTCACATATGCCCACCCCTGCACATACACAGCCCTGCACACACACACACAGATGCATACACTCCCCCAAACCATGCACTTGCACACAGACACATGGGTACACGCACCCTCGCACCCGCAGGCTCACACACGTCTGTTCAGAGGCACGCACTGCCATCAGTCTCTCGCACACGCATACACGCCTGAGCACACGCATACATGCATACGCAAGCCGAACCCTTTTCCCCCTGCAAGAGCAGCCAAGGCAATAAGCAGAGGCTGGTTTTTAATCAGAAATTCACCCTTCGGTGTTTTTCCTCCCTTGGCTCACTGGGGGATTGGGGAGGACGGAGGAGGAGGGAGGATGGGGAGGGGGCCGGTGGGAGGAGTCAGGCCTCAGGGCTGGATTCGTCTGGCTGGCAGCCGGCTGGTGCAGGTGAGCTGGGTTTCCAGCTGCATTACTGAGTGTCCTGTTCCACTTTTATCTGAAGCGAAGCCGGGTCTGCCTGAGAAGGCGGCCCTTTGGGAGCGCCAGGAGGGAGGTGGGGGCAGGGTCTTTCGAAAAAAAGAAGGGCCACGGGGTCTGTGGGGACTCAGGGCTGGGCTTCGCCTGTTGGGCCCAGCCTCCCCGCTGCTAGGCCTGAGGAGACCATCTGAGGTTCTCTGATCTGGGGCTTCCGGACCTGCATCAGATCCTGGGTGCTTGCTCAGACCTGCTGCCACTGGATAGCTGTGGGTCAGGCTAAGGAATCTGCATTTTTAAACTCCCCAGGTACTCTGAAGAGTAGCCGGCCTTGGGAACCTCTAAGGGAGAATATTGTACTTCCATAGAACAACCTCTCTCTGGGGATCCCCAGAGATGTGCTGTCCCCCTGGTACTCTCAAGACCCCGTGTGATCTTGGCCAGGGTTGGGGAGATCTCTAAGACAAGGCTAGAGAGTCCTGGGACTCTGGCAGCTGGAAGGAATCTCATACTTGGGTCCTTCATTTTACCAAAGGGCAGACAGAGAAAGGGAGGGAAAAGGACTTGCCAAAGGCCATCAGAGGGTCAGGGAAGTTGCTGGGATTTGAACCTACGTTATCTGGTTATCAAGGGGCCAGACTGTGTGTGGCCATAACAAACATATGCGAGTCTCAGTGGCTTAAAACAGCAAAGATTTGTTTCTACAACACGTCCAGCAAGGGTCAGCAGAAGCTCTGTTCATCTCAGTCACTCAGGCCCCGGCCGATGCAACATCCAGCGTCGCGGATGTTGTTGGTCTCTGGGCAGAGGGAAAGAGGGCTCTGGAGGGTGCATTGGCAGGTAAATGCTCTGGCCCAGAAGTGTCCACGCCACCTCTGTTCCCAGTCATCGGCCAGAACTAGCTGCGTGCCTCGTTTCCAAACGCAGGGAGTGAGTCCCGCCACCTGCCAGGGAGGGGGAGAATTGGAAACAGTGCACAGCCTCTGCCCACTGTACCTGACCATGGGGCCCAGGAGCCCACTGTGTCCGTGGCAGGGGCCCTCAAGAGGGCCAGCCTGGGCAGCCCTTCCCCTCCCCTCTTCAACGCAGTCCCAGCCTCTCCAGCTCTGTCTCTGCCCCTACCTCTCCCTCCTCCCCGCCTCCTCTCTTGGGCCCACCTTCTACTTCTGTTCATGTTCCAATCCAGGGGTGTCAGGTTCCAGTCCTGGCTTTGTTTCCACCTCACCGTGCAGGGAGATCCAAGGTCTGTCCTTTCTCATCTGGTGGCCTCAGTCTGCCCATCTGTACACTGGGACTCTGCCTCTGAATCATGGCCCCCGCTGCCTCTGTGGGAAGTGTTTCTGGAGGCCGCTGCTTGTTGAGACAACAGACCTGGGGGAACAGACTTTATTTTTCCTCCTTTCCTGTCCCTGTTTTAGAAGATCCCACATATGTTGGGCCTGAAGGCATCCCACGCGTCCTGGGAGCTGAAGGGGCTGCTGCTTCTGCCAGGAAAATCCCTTCTTGGAGGTGGGAGCTCTCCCCAGAGCAGGGCCAGGAGGTCCCCCTGCCATTCCCACGGGGGCAGGGGCACTCCCAGGGGGGCAGGCAGGTGGCCTTGGCCAGGGCAGCAGGATCGTAGCTGGGCAGAGAGCCCTGCCAGCTCCTCTCCCTCTCACCTGGAGACAGCCCAAGAAGTGAGCTTCGTGTCTTCAGGGCTTGAAGCTTGACGTCTGGAAGGACTTCCTGGCACAGGCAGGCACTTCATGGCGGAATGGAGGACCAGGGAATCTTTTCTGATGTAAATTTAATTTTTAATTAGTCTACAAAGTGTAAACGTTTCTTACATTTTAAAAATGTGTTTACAAAAGTGATACATTCTCACTATAAAAAACAAAACACAGAAGTTTATAGAGTACAGAGTGAATATTCTTCCCTCCCCCGGGCCCATCCTCCAGGGGCAACACAGTCAGTTGATGTGTGTTCTAGACCTTCCCCCACAGACATGCAAATGAGACCATAAGGTTTTAGGACGGGTCTTTACAAAAATGGGATCACATTTTTGTTTATAAATACAGTTCTGCAACCCACTCACTCACTCACTCACTCGCCCACCACTCGTTCTTCAGACGTGTACTGAGCCGCTGCTGCACGTCTGATCCTGAGTGCCCCACCTTGGGGCTTTCGTGGGCCTCCCAGCCTGGGTTCCCTCGCTTGGCTGAGTGGGAGGTGACTACTGTCTCGTGTCAAGTGCCCGTTGTATACCAGATGCTTTCTTAAATGTTACTGAATCCTCTAGGCTGCCTTTGCCCATTCTAGAGCTACCTGGATTAAATGCTGCCTCCTCCAGGAAGCCTTCCCTGGTGGTGGGTAAGGGTCTTTCTCTTGCTGTTATGACCTCCTGTGCTTTCTTCACTCTAATCTGTACCCCCTTCAGAGCAATGGCCTGTTTGTGCCCCCCACCTCCCCGTAGACGGTAAATAACTTCCTGGGAACAAGGATGATGGTCAGGTTCAAGTCTGTGTCCACCATTTCTAGCACATGGAAGACACCAGCTCCCAAAATGAGTGCAGCTTCTTGCTGGCCCCATTACAGACTCAGGACTCAGGGTGGGACCTGGGGTGGGAGCTCCCCCTCCCCAAGCCTTTCCTGTTCTTTCTCTAGACTGGGCACAACTCTCACTGCCCTCTACCTGCCACTCTCCATCCTGCCCCAGCCAATAGATCCCGCGTAAGTATCTGGGGGAGGACTCAGAACCTTGCCAGAGAGAGTGGTGAGTCTGCACATCCCTGTCATAGTTTGAATACATTTTTTGATGGGAAACTCACTACCACTCACGGAGCCCCTTCCTGTCTGCTGGGAAAGCCTTCCTTGCACGGAGCTGCAGTCTGTTCCTGAGGCTGGGATTCACAGCCAGTCGGCCCAGGATGGGCCCACGACACCAGCCAAACAGCTCGCCTCACCTTTTACAGAGGAAGGAACTGCATCCAGAGAGGTTAAGTGACTTGCTCAAAGTCACACAGCAAGTGAATAGAGGAATGGAATCCCTGCTGCTGTTTCCTAGTCCAGTGCACCTCCCCCTGCCCAAGGGTCCTGGTTCTGACCTCTGGGCCTCACTGACCCGTGGGTCTCCTCTGTCTCAGGGATTGGACTGAGGCCGTGATGTGGGACTCTCCCCGATCCTGGCTGCCTCTCTCCAGACTGTCCCAGCGTCCGCTCCCTGGGACAGAGCTGATTGGCCTCGAAAGGCTGCGGTTTGGCCCCACCTCCCACCTTGCCACCTCCTTCTTCAGTTCCTCTCATTTTTCCTCTGAAAGGAAAAAATTAATAGAAAATGTAAGTGAGCAATCTCGCGGCCGAGGCGGGTTTTCATTATTTGCGGCTGGGGCAGGCAGGCTGGGGAGAGGATCCCAGTGAAGCATGGATTCTGCCAGGAGCCTCGGGAGATAATTGAGCGGCGGCGGCGGAGGCGGCGGGCGCGGGGCGGCGCGGGCTGCGGAGCTGTATTATCATTAGAATTTACATGACACATTAGCCAGAAGTGGCAGCGTTCATCTTTCTAACCAAATCTCATTTACCAAATGAGCAGCCGACACTTGTTTCATCAGCTGGCTCCTTCTGCACGCGGCTTCCTGCTCAGAGCGCTCCGAGTGGACTGCTGTCCCTTTGGGCACGGGAGGCAGAGGCCACCAACAATTATTGAGTGCTCACTGTGTGCTAGATGCTTTTTCACATGTTACTGAATCCTTAGAATACCCTTGTGTGTGACAGTGCTATTATGCCCATTCTATGGGTAGGGAAACTGAGGCTTAGAGCGGTAAGGCTATGCTTTACTTTAGTTTTGCACTAACAATAATAATGGTAAACTTAAGAAGGTGGACTCTGAAACCAGACTTCCTGGGTTCAAATCTTGGCTCTTCCACTTGCCAGCTGTGTGGCCTTGGACAAGTTACTTAACCTCTCTGGATCACCTTGTCCTCAACTGCAAACTGGTATTAATAATCATGCTTGTATCAGGGCTATTGTGAAGACTAAATACAACACTGACAGCAAAGCAATCAACACTGAGCAAGCTTTAACCCAGTGAGCACCTTGACAGCTATTAGTTATTACTATTAATATTTTTGTTGCTGGCACTTACTGCGCCCTCACTAGGTGCCGGATGTGGTGCTAGGCACTTTCCATTCCAGACACCGTTTGATCTTCCCAACAGTACTGCATTTTTTCTGATGAACCATCTGAGGCTCAGAGAGGTGAATTGGCTGGCCCATGGTCACTCAGCTCCTGAGTGATTAAAGATTTTTCCTGAGCTGGAACTGGGTCATTTTGAGACCAAGACCTGTGTCTTTCTGGCTGCACCAGTTGTTTTCCTGCCCAAGAAGAGAGTTTTCCTCCAGAGAAGGATGGTAAAGTCCTTGTCGGTCCTCTTTGAACTGCTCCCTGCTGCCCTCCCTCTTGGCCCCTCCCTGTGCCGCAAGGGACCTGAAGTTGTATGTATGTGTGTGTGTGTGTGTGTGTGTGTGTGTGTGTGTGTGTGTGTGTTGAGGGGGTCAGCTTCTGCCCTCAGGAATGTCTGCTACTGAGCCCATCGCTGTTGTAGGCGAAGCGATGAGGCTTAATGACAGGGAACCCCTGGTTGAGCACCTACTATGCGCCGGGCCTTGGGGCCAGACAGAGATGAATGAGATGCAGCCTCCAGTGACAACACAAAAGGTATCACCTGACAGAACATGATTAATTGCAGAAGGAACTGCAGAGACAACAGCCAGGGCTGGAGTGTGCAGGCGGGCCCTGCTCCAAACAGGGAGCCAGAAGCTTGGCCGCTATGACGAAGGGCTTGTTCGTTCATTCGGCATATATTTCTTGAGTGCCTACTATGTGCCAGGCACTTTTCTAGGTGCTTGGGGCTATCTCTGGGAACAAGCCAGACAACTTCTCTGTTCCCATGGAGTTTAAAGTCCCGCATGGATGACAAAGAATAATGACATAAAACCACAATGAAGCTGCTTTCAGATGGCAAGTGCCCTGAAGACAATGAAAACGCTGACGGGGCAGAGGGATGGGGAGGCGTCGTTAGACGTTGAGGTTGGAGGAGGATTCCTAGAGGAGGTGACATTTGAAGCATGACCTGCACCAGGGAGAAGGAACCACCATAGAGGATGTGCAGGAAGGGTGTTCCAGGCAGGGGCCCAGCGTGGGAGCGTGGCTGGAGAGTGGTGTTTGAGGGCAGCGGGGACATCCATGGTCTTCACGGCAACCCTGCCTCTTCTCTGGGTGGCTTCTTTTTGTCCCCTCATCAGTGTCCTTTTCTGCTTGAAGGTCCCATGGATGCACCTGGCCCCTGCCCTCTGGTCTCACTTTCTGCTGCCCCCTGGCTTTGCACCCCAGACTCCAGGGTCCTTCACGCCGCTGTGCCTCTGCCCACGCTGTGCCCTCCATTTGGAATTCCTTTCTCTGTTTCTGTCTGGCAAACTCCTGCAGATTCTTCTAGACATAGCTGAAATGAGACCTTCTGGGGGGAAGTTGACACCCTCCTCCATTGATCCCTCCATCCCCAAGCTCTGTCTCTCAGAGCACAGGACACGCTGCATTAAAATCACCCTTTCCTGGAGGTGGGGCCTTATTCATTAACGTCTGTTGACGAGTCAAAGAACCATGTCCCTTTTTCATCCATGGCTCTGTAACTTCTGAGGGGACTCCTGGCTGGGGTTGCAGCTGTTGTCGTCTTAAACTGCTCTCTGACTCTGTCTGAGGCTGAAGGGACATCAAAGGGGACTCTCCTGCTTTGTTTCCTCCCCTCCCCCATTGGGGGTACCCACCTGAGTGACCTAGGCTGGGGATGGAGCAGCCCCTGGCTCAGGGGTGTGTGCTGTGCGCCAGGAAATGACTTGGAGATGCTCTGTCAAGCACAAGATATAAATTGCAGGCAGTTTTTAAGCGTTTGGAGAGATTGCTTTTTGAGTGGCAACCTGCATCTGTGCATGTCGGAGGGGGCAGGGCAGGGATCCATTTACTTTCCTTTATTTTCTCTCCTCCCTGGGGCCCAGGCTGCTTCATGGCCCGCAGGACCTCAGCTCAGGCCTGAGATAGGAGGTAGGAGGCTCTGGTGTCTGCCTGGAGGGGATCCCAGGGCCCCAACCTGTGGCCTCCCACTGTGCTGAGCTGGCGAGGGACTGGCAGGACTTGGCCAGGGTGCCCATGCACAGGCTGGCAGACAGACAGCGGCCTACCTGCCGGTGGGCAGAGTCCCCATCCCCGCTCCCTCATGTCAAACAGGACAGGCTCAGGGGCCTGGCTTTTGATGCTGCTCTGCTAGGCCGACTTTTAGGGCACAGATTTCACTGCATTTTCTTCTGCCTCAGCTACACTCATCAAATCCCACAGAGGCCCCAGCTCAGCCCAGATGTTCTCATTTTCTAGACCTTCCGGGCCACAGGCTGGGCCTCTGTGTCTGGCTATGCTGCTGGGGCTTGGGGTTGACGGGAGTTAGTCTGTCAACTAGAGTGATTGCAGTGGGGCCGACAGCAGATCCCGGAAGCGATTACTCATTTGTTTCTTCATTTGTTCACTCACTCATGCAAGACATTTAGTTGAGTGTTTACTCACTGATAGCAGGTATGGTTTTGGGCCTGGGAGTACAGGGGTGAATTAACTCGAATAGGACCTGCCTTCATGGAGTTTCCACAGGAATTTGTTCCTTAACTTCAGCTTCAGGTCTCTCATTGTTTCATGGTGATAGTACCGGCGCTCGCCACGTGGGGAGGTTTGTGCAATCGATGGTGTTAGGGCTGTAAAAACCCTATAAAGCGCAGTGAGGACTTCACAGACCGGAGCTGTACTCCGATCCTGGTGCTGCCCGTGTTAGCCCCGTGCCCTTGGGAAGCTCCCTGAAATTTCTGTGTCTCAGTTGTAACATGGGAGGGCCGTTGGGAAGACGGAATGGCAGCCGTGCCTGGCACATGGTGAGGGCTGTGGGATGTTTGCTGCTACTTCCCCCCATGGTGTGCAAAGTGAGGCAGCAGCCAGGCTGGATGTTCATGAGGGCCAGGGCCACCCCTGGCTTGCTCGCCACCTAGGCCGCAGCTCAGGGCCCGGCACACAGTAGGTGCTCAGTGAGTGGTAAAGAGCGTGAGATGCTCCGCTTGAGGAAGGACCCGGCTCTGTAACCAGGGAGCCCCAGTCTGAGGGGGGAGACCCAGCTCTGTAACCAAGGAACCCCAGTCTGCGGGGGACACCCGGCTCTGCTCTCAGGAGCCCAGTCTGACAGGGGAGACCCGGCCTTGCTCTGAGAGAGCCTTAGTCCGAGGGAAGGAGCAGAGCCTGTTCTGAGAGGAGGAGCCCTGGTGTGAGGGGGAGCCATTCCAGCCCCCATACCGCTAGTCTGAGGAGAGTCATGGCAGAAACTTCCCTTCTTTTCTCCCCTCCCGGCCCTGGCCCTCTCTTTCTGGCTTCAGGTGGATCATCCCTTACCTGTCTTGGAGCCCGGTCCCGATCCCAGCACACAAAGAGTGGATTGTGGACAAAATGTCTGCAGCTGGGAGTGAGGACTTCTGAGCCAGCCCTGGGGGCTGGGGGTGCAGGGCCCTCCCTGCCCCTCCCTGTGTCTGGCTCCTGCTGGTGCCCTGGAGGGATCTCTCTGGGGCTCCAGCATCCCCTTCCAGATGAGACCCTGTCCCTGTTCCCTGGGACATGAGGGCCCCAGTCAGCTAGTTACTAGGGGACTCCTCAGGGGGAGTTCCTGGGCAGAGGTCAAGGATTTGTGGTCAAATCCACAGGGAATCCATTTGTGGGGAGGTTGAGGTCTGTTCCCAGCCCCAAGATGGCTTCAGGCCATGCCGTGGTCCCTGCCCAGGTGGCCCTGCAGTCATTTCCCCTTCACAGAAAAACACCCCTGGGAGGTAGACTCAGCTGGACTCAGGGCAGGGGGCCTTTGAGGGGTTGGGACCTCCTGGGCAAGCATGGGGTTTGGGCTGGGGGCAGCTGCCATGCAGTTTTCCCTCCCCACCTGGAAAGAGGAGCCACCAGCTCCCCCCACCCCTTGCCCCCAGCAGTCAGGAGGGCTCCCAGAGGACCTGGCCTCCCCAGCATGCACAGAGAGCTGGTTATGGTTTGAGTTAATGCTCCTTAGAAGGAGCGGATGGGTCCCTCTGGGGCCTTTCTGGAGATTACAGATCATATTCAAACCAATCCACCCTGGAGAGGCAGAAGGGAGGCGAGTGCACTAAATCAGGCTTCTGAGCTCAGGAAGCCAGGGAACTGGGCAAGGGCTGGAGTCTGTACTAGAAGGGTGGCCCACTAGCCTGGTTTTAGTAACTAGTGATTAGCCTAACCCCACCTGTCGGGTAGGAGCTATTGTCATGCCTAGCTGACAGGCGAGGAAATAGACCAGAGAAGAGGTTAGGTAACTTGCATAAGGTCACAGGGCCCCTGAGTGGTGGATCAGGGATCTGAACCCAGGCAGCCTGGCCCTGGAACAGCACCGCTGACTGCCATGCTGCAAGGTAGAGCAGGACCTGGCGCTACACCAGGAAGTGGATCCAGCCAGGAGCTGGCGCTGGTGTTGAGACCCACTGGAATGTGCCGGCCAGAGCTCATGCCTGCAGAGAACATTCCCTGTTCTTCTATGTGGCCAGTAGGCTAGGGGGGGAGATGTGGGGCTCACGTTCCTGGGGTCCCTTCCTCTCCCTGGAGTCTTAATCTGAGAGATGTTTCTTTACCAGTCCTGGATGGTTGGCCACAGCCTGTCCAAAATATCTGCTTATCAGATATTTTGGGAGGAGATATTCAGGTCTGGACTGTCTTCTCCTGCTCTGGACCGAGGGAGGTTCCAAAGGGCTGCTAGGAGCGAGGGCAGTTGCCTTGGGAATACCACACTTGCGGCCCTGGGTAGCTCTAGCTCCTGCTCCTGGGCCCAGAGAGATTCAGCTCTAACCTCGAGTTGGACTGTGGGAAATTACAAAAACTCCTGACCTGGAAAGAGGAGCCAGGAAGCCATGACCCTGAGAGGAGGAAGAGCTCTCTCCAGTGAGTCTCAGGTACCTCATGTCCCAGGCCATGCTCTTGCTTAAACACTTTTAACGATTTACAATTGCCTACAGAATAAAGCTCCGTTTAGACTTTATATAAATTCCAAAATTCCTTTTATCTCAGTCTTCTGTGGCTACTTAGGGGAACAAGAGGTCCCAAGGAAAGAACCAGGCCAGGGCTGGGAATGTGCACATTTCAGATTTGATTCCACGTCAAATCTTTCCTTTCCCGCAGCCAGAGCAGCTGGGGACACGGGAGGTGACTGCTGTAACTGACCCCTTGACCCCTCCAGGGCGGGGGAAGGGGATGGAAGCGAGGAAGGGGGGAATGACGTTCTTTTCTCCTTCTGGGGTTGTCTGAGACACATCTCCTTCATTCGCCTCTGCTCCCAGGTCCCTGTGGGTCCTGTCCACACGGACTCTTGCTGTGGAGTCCTTGCTCTTCCCGGCAGTCCCCGTAGGTGGGACTCGAAATGGTCCCAAGCTGCTCTCCTTCCCGCAACTCTGCAGTGAACACACAGCCTTTGTCCCCAGGGCAGCTGTTTCCCCTCCACCACAGTCTCCTGAGGTTTCCCAGGTGGGAGTGAGGCCCCAGGACGGGGGCTGGGTCACGGGGGCTGGGTCAGACCCCCTGCTTTGGTTCTATGTTGGCGTCTCTGTGAAAAGTTCTCTAGCCCCCCTTTATATGCATAAAGGACAGCCCAGCCTCCTGCCTCCCGCTGAGACAGTCGGCAACAGGTGTTCAGTGCCAGCCACGTCCGTCTGTCAGGCCGCGAGGCAATATGACTGACAGGAAGTCACAAATCTCAGTGAACTACAGAACACTGAGTCCCAGATCCATCCTTAACGAGGTGTGTGACCTTGACAGTTGACGTAACTTCTTCATGCTTCGATTTTGTCATCTGTAAAATGAACGTGCTAGTACTTACCTCACAGGTTGTTGAGAAGAATCAAGGAGACAAGGTGCTTGGCACAGAGTCAGCATCGACAAATAACGATTTATTATTATTGTAATTATTGTCTGTGGACTCTGGGGCTTGGGAGGCAGGAGGGGAGCGGTAAGAGCACAGACTGTGGAATGTGGAACAAGGCAGATCTGGTTAGACTCTGGCTCAAGTCTGGTGACTTGGAGCAGATGAGTCACCTTCTCTGAGCCTCAGTATGCATAGCTGCAAAATGGGGCTTTCGCTATCCCACTTTGCCTCAGGGCCGTTGAGGGAATTTATTGAACTCAGGGGTTAGTTTACAGCCCCTACTGATAAAAGGCAGCATTGTTTTCTATTAACCGTGGGAGACAGGATGTCCCCAGAGGCCCAGGAAGTGCCAGTCCTCACTGGATGCCCCTTTAAATCAGCCACTCTGCCTTGACTTATCTGTGCTACTTTAATCACCAAGGAAACAGTGAAGGGACCCAGATATTATGGAGAAGCCCTTGATTTATAATTACTGCACCTCGCAGGCAGTGATCTCTCCTCCATCACCCCAGTCCTGGTCTAGCATGTTGGAATGCAGCTCTCCATTGTCAAGAGCTGGGAACTTCAGTCTCAAATTAAATGCAAACAGATGGATATCTCTCATCTGCGCTTTACTCTCAGCTGTCCTGGCCAACAGGGGAGTGGGGAGGAGATGTCTCTGCTGGGCCTCGCTAATAAGCAGGCTCATTTTCCTTGTCCTCCTCCAGCCGTAAGGAGAGAAGAAGTGTTATTCTGTTTGGCAAGCCAGTATCAATATTTCCAGAGTGATATGAGGAAGAAAACGACCCTGGGCTTTATTCGTACTCTGGTAGCTCTGCTGAGACTGCAGGAGGACTGCTGGGGGTGTGGCTCCCTTCCTGCCTCGACTCACCCCTCTCCACGCAGGGCAGCCCTCAAGCTGGGGTAGAGAACCGCAGCGGGACATGCCCCTTGGAAACCGATGGAGGCCCAGACAGGGGAAGGGATGTGCCCAAGTTCATAGGACGGAGCTGGGGCTAGAACCAGGCTCTCTGCTCCACGCTTTCCTGCTAAACTGGGATTTTCAAACCTTTAAAAAGCTACGGAATCTTTTAGAAAGTGAAATCTAATATGGAAACTCAAGATATAAAACAGATACATTGGAGATGCTTTGGTGTTCTTGGAGGGGAGCAGGGCAGGAGCTCAGTCTGGTGGCCTCCCACACCCCAGTTGAACCTTGAAACTCCTTCATGGAACCCTACGGTTCTGTGGCACCTGGTTTGAAAACCCCTGCAGTAAACTCTGTTGTCTTGATTCTCAGTATCTGCATTTAGGGAAGAATATTCAGAGGTTTGGACTCTAGTTTTTTTTTGAAACAAGCCAGAGATTCGGGATCCTGCTTGATTGCCTCTCCTTCTGCCACGGACATTGACTAAGAGAGCACAGGGAACCTTCTCGCCAGCGTCAGAAGGAAGGGCAACAAAAGACCAAGCTTCTGAGTGGGTCGAAGTCTGCTTCTTGGAAGTGCCGTCCCTCTAGCTGGGATGGCCAACGTCTCCCCTTGGGGAGCAATGGGAGCCTGTCTGTGAAGGACGGCTTCCCTTCCTCTGGATCCTGGAAGGGGCAGGACTCGGGGGCTGTTGGGGACAGCTGTGTGTCAGCAGGTGAGACAATGGACTGCTCTAAGTGAACTCTGTTCACCTGTACAGCAGGGATGACAACACGGCCTTGGCGGTCGTACAATCCAATGAGCCGATGAAGGGCATGAAGGAGACGGAAGAGTTCCTGGTTCATAAGAAGTGCTCTGTAATTGTTGGTTCTTAACTTCATGTGTTCATCTTTTATTCAACAAATGTTGATTTGAAACCCTGGGTCCTGGGCTGGTTGCTACGGATACAGAGCTGGCTGGAAGGGTCGCTGGCTGGGAAGGGTGAGGCAGCGCGGGACTCTCGGTCCCCGCTGTTCGTACCTGTGCTAATGCTCTCCTTTGTCCTTGGCTCCTTCTCACAGAGCCAAAAGGGATTACTGAGTCCACTGGTTTTTCAAATCTTTTTTTTAAAAGCAAGAGCTATTTTGTAAAAAAGAAATAATAACGATGGAATTCTTATTATGGTCTGAGAAATGTATTAGTCCCAATGATCCTGTCGTTGTATTATTAGGTCCATTCTGCAGCTGAAGCAATTGAGACAAGGAGGTTCGATAATGTTCCTCATGTCATGGAACATACATGAAATTCCAGCACATAGGAATGCTAGGCAGGGACCAAATCTGCAGGTGGCAGACACAGGCCAGGAGGGCGGTTCCTAGGGGCAGAGAAGCCAGGGACATTCAGGGGAAGGGACTGCAGGAAAACAGTAACACCTGCCAGTCATGTACATCAGTCACTGGGTAATAGCCCACACCTCCCTGAGCCCTCCCCGGACCAGGCCAATAAAGAAAACCACCAGGAGTCCTCAACGTCTTTCTCTGCTTGTGAAGACTGACCCGTTCCTGTCTCTGGAATGTATTCTCGCTTTGTGTAGCTCCCTTCTTTTCTGCAATAAAAGCTGTTTGTGTGGAAGTGCTTCCTGTCTGTGGTCACTCCGTCGCACCTGCCCGCTTGTGATTCTTCCAAGCAGGCAGCCAAAGAACCAGGACAACAGTCTGCCAGGAGGCTGGACCTGACAAGGAAGAATCTAAATGGGGCTTAAAGAAGAAGTTGAGGCTCTGCATTTTCCTTTTATCCCTCCCTGCCATGCAGTCCGGCATGTAGTTTAAACACCAAGGATGCAGGTCAACCCTCTCATTTGGTGAAACGGGAAACTGAGGCCCAGGGAGGAGGAGACTCGATCAAGGTCATTCAGCTAGTCAGTGGCTGAGCTCGTACCTAAGCCCACACCTCTGGGCTCCCAGCTCAAGGTCTTGTCCCTGGCTGCACCAGGTGATCTCCTTAGTCCTTTGCAGTGAGAACATTCCTGCGTCCTCGCTGTCCCTGTGGTGGGGCTGGCTGGCCAGGCCATCGGGACCAGGCCTCCTGCAAGGGACGCCGAGCAGAGCCCTCCTTGAGGGGAGCAGTGGCTCAGTCCTTGGACTCTCAGGCAGTTCCCAGTTCAGACTTCCTTTCTTTTCTTTTTGAACTTCCCCAAGTTACGAACCACACAATTAAGGGCTCGCTAATAAGCCATCCATCTTGTCCCACATAGAGAGAGCTGCTGGCCTCCCTCCGGCTTCCCCCTCCTCTGGGAGGGGATCGATGCCTTATCTCAGCCGGGCCTGTGTGGAGAGGAAGGAGGGAAATGAAAGCACTTAATTAAGGCTCAGAGGAGCCGAGAGAGAACACTGTGTCCTCCTTGCTCCGTATCTCCCTGCCGGAGGCGGCGGGTGGCAGCTGCAGGGCCCGTGGAGACTCTGCCCAGGCTGCGCCCCTCTGCAGGAAGCAGGGAGCAGGTGTCGGAGATGAGATGGGGGCACTGCTGTCCGGGCCAAGCTATGCCCCGTTCTTTGCCGTCTACCTCAGCCCCGTCCCAAGCAGGCCCAGCCCTGGCGTGGGCAGCGAGGAGGGCAGAAAGAACTGCCTGAAAATGCCCTCCTGGGCCCAGATAGACCCCATTACAGTGTCCTCTTTCAGAGAGGGAGAGCTCTCTGGGCTTTACACCCTTCATGACGGCAAATGCCCACAGAAGGGAGCGCCTCTTGTGAGCTTCAGAGAGGAGGGTTGGGGCTCAGGAGGACACACGCTCCCTCTCGTGTCCTGGGAAGTGCCCGAGGACAGTCCTCAGTGCAGCGGGAAGGCGAGTGTCCACACATAGAAAGCATCACACACTGGGAAGAGCTTGTTGCCAGAGTTTTCTGGGCTGTTCAGAATCCCCCGCACCCCCTGCTATCTCGTGTGCCTTTGTCCTCTATGAATGTCAACTTGGGCATCTCTTGCTCCCTTGGCTGCTGGCACCTCTGTCCTGACTGATGTCCGACCATCAACCTTCACGAGCCCTGTGGCTGCCTGGCCTGGATGTGACCCTGGCACAGGTCTAGTCTTTCACATCTGGCTCCAGCAGGTGGCACCCTCTTGGCTCTATGACCCTGAGAGGGAGGACAGATGGAGTGAGATCATTCTCCGAGGATCCTGAGCCTGGATGGAGGGTCCAAAACCAAGCGGTCCTGCCCCGGGAGGCCTGAGGTCTGCTCGCTGCCCACCATCCCTGCCCACCTCCTTCAGGGCTTCGGGGACCGAAAACTGAGGGAGCTTTGAGCAACCGTGGGAGGACCGTTGACTGCCCCCTCAGGGTGGGCCCTGTTTCCCTACCACCCAGGAGCGTGGCCTTAGCAGGTCCACTCAGGAGGACCCAGGGGAACGTTCACAAGGAGAGATCCTCAACCCAGGGGGTGGGCCTTGTCCCATTTTCCATTGACTTGAGTGTGTACAGAGCCGTTGTCCCCTGCTGCTCGCCCACAGGTGTAACTACAGCTAGTTCTGACCTTGGCTGCTTGTCCCTCCTCAGCAGGGCATGGGCTGAGCCTTAGCCGGAGGGCTCAGGCCAGTTTCCATTCTGGTGCTACCCTAGCTGCCCCTGCGCTTGTCTCTTGGGGTCTAGGTTTCTCACTTACGTTGCTCACTCTTGGGTTCCATCTGACATGACCAGGCTGCTTCCTGATAAGCTCATCAGGGGCCTCGCTGCCCCCTACCTGTTCTTGTCCTGGGTATAATCCTGTCCTGGGCATCTCCTACTTCTACTCCAGCCATTGCTACCACAACCAATTGTGCCAAACAGCACCTTGTGCAGCTATACCACATTTCTTTTACTTTTTCCTCTAGGACCTCCCTGTGCAGGGCTTGAGAATCCCACCGGGACACACTCAGCACCCACATATATGCAAACCTGGCAGTGTTAGTCTGTGAGCCAGCTCCTATTGGCTAGCAAGAGCTGATTGTTACATATTCAGAAAATTTGCTAGACACATGTTAAACTGGTGACAGCTTAAAATCAATTATGGTGGGAGCATTTACACCACAGCAATTGGCAAATGCTACAAATCAGTCCCTGCATCACCCCAAGAGCCAGTTTATCAGCACACCATTGGGGGGAGTTAACGCTCATCCTCTGGGGCGACCCTTTACCCTTTACCTGGGGGTCAGGAATTGGTGGATAAACACTCTCCCCTTCCATTCTTCAGATGGCTAATTCTGAGGTGTGTTCTACACAGCTCCCCTCCCCAGAAGGTCCCAGCAGGGTCAAGTCCTAGTTTCCCACAGCGTGGCTAGTCAGATAATGTGCCCTTGCATTGGATTTTCGTCTTTCTCTGTTTTATTCCCTCCAGCCCCCACTCCTGGGGGAACTGGGATATTCCCCAAAATACTTGCTTGCACACTCTCGTCTCAGACTTTACTTTCGTGGGTGAGGGCACAAGCTAAGACTGTTCCTTTAAGTATAGACCATATTTGCTTCCCTTGCCCAGAGCGTGCCATTTCTATGCCTTCCTCCCTGTGGTTTTTATTTCTGCGTCTAGCTGTGATTGCGCAGAGTCCTCCCAAAGCAACGACTTCTGATTTGCCTTGGAACATCTTCTGTAGAAGTGGAAAGACTTTTAAAATATTCAGTTCATTTAGGCAGCAAAAAGAACATCTTCTGGCCTGGGTACTGTCTGCACATCTATTGCCTGTTCCTCTAACAACTTTCCTCTGTGATTAATTTCAGTTTCCATTTGCAAGTCTAACCACCACCTGTGTCTTCTCCTTGTGATTGGATTTCTCTATCGTATTCCCCTATCACAGCTGCCCAGGAACCTTAAAGCTGGAGGTTCCACCCTAAGTCATTTAGCATGCTCTCCCCCAAACAGATTTTACATGTGTTAATCTTGTTTCCAGTTTCTAACCCAAATCACCTGCACTGATCCTCCTCAAACTCTGCCTACTGAGATATATTGTTGAAAGTTGAATGTTCTGACCTGTTACTCAGTTTCCTATTCATAGCAGAGGTCCAGGATTGCACTTAGTTGAGCAGACTGAGTGATGGTTGGAGAGCTCTCTAGTTAACAGTAGCCACGGTGGTGCTTGTGTTTGTCTCCTTGAGATGGTCATGTCCCAAGAAAATTAAGTCGGGCTGAAATGGAAGAGGACTAGGCATTCTTCCCCTGCTTGTCCCTCTACTAAATTCAGTTCTGTTTGGCCCACGCAGCTCCGTGAGGTATGTGCCCCTCTCATCAGTCCTTCATGGGGAGTGGTAGGAAGGATGAAGAGGGGAGAGGTCACAGTCCCTGAGACCTCGAGGAAGGCACAGAGAGGAGAAGGGAGATGGTCATGGTTAGGGGAATGATCTCTCATAGCAGTGCCAGGCTGACTCTCTGAGAAGGTCCCACTGGGCTACCCAAGGGGTTGGTACCATCAGGAACCTCCCAGATACTCCACGTTAGGTGCTCCTAAGGGTCCTCCTAACTCGGTCTTGTGCCTGGATGTGCTCCAGAGTTTGTAAGTCTCTTATATCCCATCTCCTGAACTAAGGAGAGAATGGAGAGCGGCAGTGCACAGGGCTGGCCTCTCTACCCTCCATCTCAGGGATCGGCAGCCATGGGCAGACTGGCACATTTTTGCAGAATATATTGGGAGGCTCTATATAGGAGAACCACAGACCAAAGTTTTGAGACCAAATTCTATTGCTTCCGTTTGTAAAGAGCCAACATGGCAGGCTATTCTCTGCTTTCGAATCCCCTGCCTTTTGAGTCCCTAGAGTTCGGGCCCTGTTATAGAGACCAGTTGGGTGCTCCAAATATCCATATGCTACTGTACAGTTCCCAGCCTTCCTTGCAGTTACGTTAGGGCCATGTGACTCATCCTGGCCAATGAGGTGAAGGCAGAACTGATGAGAGTTACTTCCAGAATGGCTCTTGAAAACATCTCATGAAATTATCTAGCCCCTGTTCCCCTTTCTGTGGCAATAGTGAAGGCCATGAGTTGAGGGTGGCAGTGGTACATGAGAGAAGAGCTTGGATCCCTGAGTCACCATTGTAGGACAGCCACTTAGGAGGGCCACTTGACCCACTGGGGTAGGCAGAATTTTGGTCCCAATGACTTTTGCCCCCTGATGTTATATGATATGTTACATTACGTGGCAAAGGGGACTTTGCAGGAATAATTAAGGTTACTAATCAGATGACTTTGGATGAGGAAATTATCCTAGATTACCTGGATAAACCCAACGTAATCACACAAGTCTTTACAAGAGGAAGAGGGAGGCAGAAGGGGAGGTCAGAGAGATTTGAAGTGTGAAGAAGCTTTGAAACCCCACTGCTGACTTTGAAGATGGAAGAGGCCATGAACCAAGGAGTGTGGATAGCCTCTATCCAGGACAGCTTCCTGGCCAACAGTCAGCAAGAAAGTGGGGGCTGCAGTGCTCTGATCTGCCAACAACCTGAATGAGCTTGGAAAGGACTCTCTCTGGAGCCTCTGATAAGAACCCTGTTGGCTGACACCTTGATTGTGGCCTTGTGCTACCCTACGTAGAGGACATGGCCAAACCCCAGCCTGGATTTTTCACCCATTGTGCAATAATAAATGGGTGTTGTTTTAAAAGCTACTAATTTTGTGGTAATTTGTTGTGGCAGCAACAGAATACTAATATACCCACAGAGGATTCTGTGTGCACAAGAAAAGATCCTTTAAGCCACGTAAGATTTCAGGCCCGCCTGTTGCAGAGATAAGCACTTTGACTGTGACTAATACGGGCCCTGTTAGCCACCAGTGTGCGGGGACCTCCACTCTAGCTTGGAGGCAGGGTGGAGAAGAGATGGGGTTCTAAGGCATCTCAGTGCCTGTCTAGGCCTTCTGGGGAGTTAACAATCTCAACAGAGATGGGTGCTCAATCAGGAGTGAGGCTGAGGTCTCATGAACAGTGGGGAGCAGTCATGTGGCCCAAGAAGAGGGACCTAGAGCGAGGAAAGGCGGGAGTCCAACATCACACAGCAAAATGTTGGCAGAGCCGAGGCTAGAGCCCTGGGCTCCTGGCTCCCAGGCCTGGGCTCCTTGCCCAAGCTGGGTGTGAGCGAGACTTTGCACGGACTCCACGTGTGCCTGCCACACGGCCTCCCTCCTCTCCAGCTCCCGGATCTCCAGGGTTAACGCTCTGCGCAGGAGGCTGAGAAGTGCGGCCTCTCTACTTTGGTAATTGAAATCAATTTCTCAGCCTTATCTTTAGGAAACCTATATAGTCTAGACTGTAATCTGAAAGCTTGGGCTCAGGCAAGTTTTAAATGAAAACCCCTCTGCGAGGGGGGAGGGGGGAAAGAACAAGTGGCTCACCTCCTTCTGCAATTTCTCAAGGAGCAGATGAGTAAGTGATGTCTCTCTTTCTCTCCGGGTGTTTGGCTTCTGAGTATGTGAGAATGTGTTTGAAGATGTGCGAGCATATACGTGCGTCAAGATGTGAGCGTGTGGGGGTGTGGAGTATGTCAGCGTGCACGTGTTAGGATGAAGAAATCTGGGGATGCATATGCGTGTATGCATGTGCGCGTGCGTGTGTGAGTGAACATGTGTGAGGTGGCCTTCTTTTGTGCTTGTTTTTGCCTCCGAGCCTGTGAGTGCACGGATGAGGGAGGTGGGCCAGAGTGTGTTCATGAGCATTAACGTGTGTGTGCAAGTGCCCAGAGGAAATTCACGGGCTTGTAAATATGTGTGAGATCAGAGGATTTACGTGCATTTATGTGTCCCATTTCAGAGGGAATTTCCCAACAGAATCTCACCTCTGAATTCTCCTGGGCCCAGGGACAGTTTCTTTAAATGCCTTGAATGGCCTGACTGAACTGCCACTTACCCTGCAAACTTTCATCCTAACCCTCCGGCTTCGCCTGTGCACCCAGCGAGGACAGGCCTCAATTTGGCTACCCTGGAGAGGTTTCCCTGGCACCCCTCTCCTTCCCCAAAGCCTGTCCAGGGTCCCTCAGCATAGCTCCTCTCCGAGGGTTGATGTGCCAGTGGGCAGGGGGCCTGGTCTGGCTAGGTCACAGGAAGGCCGGATGCAAGGTTAGGAGGATTTCCCAGCTTCCCTTGCAGCCTCAGGGTGAGGACTCCCAGGAATGGACCCAGCAGGTGATGCTCCTTTGTCAAAGCTGCGTGTCTAGACACAGAGGCCCGTGCAGGTGAGGGCAGCTCCTTCCCTTGCCCTGGCCCCCACCTCAGCAAAGCGTCCCCGCCCTCTCCGAAGCCCCATGGATTTCTCATTTGAAGTCAATCAGCCTTGAAATCCCTGCCAGTGCCTGCAGGGTAATTGCGGGGCTGGTAATCAATGCCAGCCTCTCAGCTGCCCCGGTGGGGCTGGCAGAGCCACAGTTCTCCCGGGCTCCGGGAAAGACTGGAAGTGGTAGTGACAGCTGGGATCAGGAGGACCCAGCTCAGGAATGGCCTTGCCCCATTCGGGGTTCACGCCTCCAACTCAGATAGGGGAGAGGTTGGGAGGGTGAGCACCACTCTCAGAAGGGCGTGGAGGCAGAGGGTGGCTGTGGCATCAGAAAGAACGTGTTTTATTAGGTTGAGGACAAGAGGAAGGCTGGGGGTCTGTTTTGGGGGTGGAGGGGAGGGCACGCCGGAAGTGGGCAAACTGATCTCGGGTCCATGACAAATCAGCAGTAGCCCACGGAGTGTCTGAGATCGGCGCCTCTGCCCTTCTAGCTTAGTTCAGGTCCCGTTTAAGATCTCTCGGCACTAAGTGCTTTGGTAAGTGACAAGGACGGTGCGGTGCTGGGTGTGGTGCTGGTGATGGCTGAGGATCAGTGGTGACATTGAGGAGGTGCACGGTGGCGTTGGGCTCTGCTGTCGTCAGAGGTGATGTGAGGAGGCGGCCGTGTGCAGGCGTCAGAGGAGATGGTGTGCATGGTCTGGGGAGGAGTGGGCGATGGGCATTGTGCTGGAAGCAGCTTTGGTGGTGGTGACGGTTGAAGTGCTGGTGGCAGTGGAGGATGTGAGAGGTGACGATGGTGACGGTGACTGCAGTGTGATAGTGGGGATGGGCAGTGTAGCCAAGAGTGGTGATGACTTTTGACAGAAGTAGGGGTGTGGAAGCAGGATGGACAAGACCCACAGGATGGGGTCGGGAGATAAAGGGTGTAGCTGGATCCGGAGATGAGGCCGGCAGGGGCTGGCCAAGGCGGAGCCAGTTTGAACCAAGTGAGCTGCCCACGGTGGGAGCAGACACTGCCTGGTACCGATGGTTGACGCTAGGCCAAGTGGTGCTGTAGCTCCCCTGGGGCATGAAGGTCCATGAAGGCAACGCTTGGATCCCAGAAACAGACAGCTTGGCTGGAATCAGGACCCCAAGCAGGGAGATGGGCGGGCAACAGGGGGTGAGCAAGGATTCCGAAGCTCCACCGCCGAGACACTGGAAGCCAGACTCCCGCCCTACATCCGAGGGCCAGGAAGGTGTTCTGGTTGGGCCTTGGGAGTTGGAGATACAGATCAGCACCAGACAGAGAACAATGAGGACGGATGGAGACCCATGGCTCGGGCACAAACTGTGTGGTTTGGCTTAAAACAGAGTGTGTGGAGGACTCCACCCCATGGAGATGGACTCACAATCCCCCCCAGGTAATGGACAAGGCATGGAGGGTGGGTGTGGTGAGGGATCCTATAGCTTACAACCTGGCCCTAACTAAGTTAGAGAGAACAGGAGCCTTGGACCTGGATGGAGAGTCCCAGAGGCAGACGTAGGAGCGAGGCCTCACAGCGAGGAGGCCGGTAAGGCGGGAGCATCTGCTTGGCGACCTCACAGACCTGAATGAACACCGACGCTGAGCAGCTGTATGAGCCGGGACAAGTTATTTACCCTGAGACTCCGTTTTCTTCTCCACAGACTGGAAATAATAATACCTACCTTGAAAGGGTGTTGAGAGGCTTAAATAAGCTAATGTGTGTCAAAACACAAAGTTGGTGCCCAGCAGAGGTAGCTTATCCTCAATTCCTTCGAGGTAACCCTCCTTTACAGACGCCCTCCAGGAGGGGCAAAGCGGACCTGCTGTGGGACGCAGGATGCGGAGAGGCAGGCAGGGGCCACGGCACAGACTCACCGTCCTGTTCCTGGGAAGAGTTGGCAGGAAGAGCCTTATGTCGGCAAAGTCCCTGGGGGCCCATCCTTACGCCCATGGTCTGGATGCCAGCCTGAAGTGGGGAGAAAATGTCCCCTGTGCCTCGGGCTGGGCAGCCCCTACGCTGTGCTCTGGGCTTTTGCACCCTTTGCTCCTCCAGAGAAGTTTGGTGTCAAGGTCAGATCAGCGACCAAGACCTGGGTGCCTGACTGAGTCTCTTTTCTTCCTCAAAAAGCCCCAGAACCCAGTGTCCTAGTGGCAGGCTGAGGATGGAAGGACCTACTCCTTCCAAGTAGGTAGCCTTGGGCTTGCATCTGGGCCTCGCTTCTGTGGTGCTGTCCTGTGATGAAGGCTCAGGCTGTGGAAGCCAGCAGGCTAGGGTTCAAGTCCTAGGCTTGTCTCTTTCTATGTGTGTGACCTTGGACAATGTCCTCAACGTTGATAGACTCAACCTCCTTTGTGTAAGGTGGAGGCGGTGTCGCCAACATCCCAGGCTGCCGTGAGGACAGAGTGTGGCAGACACTCACCAAGGCAGCTCCCATAATCCTCTCCCCTTGGTATTCATGCCCTTGTGTAACCCTTCCTCTTGAGTGTGGGCTGGGTCTGTGGCTTGCTTCTAACCAAGAGAATATGGCAAAATTGTTGGGATGTCACTTCTGTGGCTGTTATTACATACAGTGGCAGCACCCATCTTGCCCTGGGACTCTGTCCCTCGATAGCTTTGAAGGAGCAAGTGTTCACGTTGGGAGGCCCACGGGGCAAACAGCTGAGGGCAGCTTCCAGCCTCTACCCAGGTGGAAATCAAAGCCCTTGGTCCCACTGTCTCGAGGGACTGAATTCTACCAACAACCCTGTGAGCCTGACATGGCTCCTTCCTCAGTCGGCCTTCAGAAGAGGCCCCAGTCCTGGCTGGCATCTTTATAGCAGGCTTTCGAGACCGCTGGTTCCATTGACCCTGTTAGATAATAAACGCGTGTTGTTTGAAACTGCTAAGCTTGTAGTGATGTTGTTATGCAACAATAAACTAACACATGGATGGTGCATGAAATGCTAAGCCTAGAGCTGGTGTGTAAAGGTGCTCGGCATAGAGTTGTGTGATCGCTGCCGTGTTCCTGGTCTGCTGGCTACTCACCTAGTGCCGCGTGGGGCCTGCCTGGCCCTGGGCCCTGGTGGAGTGGAGTTCCATTCCCCGACTAACCCTGCCGGTCCCCACACCCTGTTAGGGAGAGGAGAGGAAGTTCTGTGGCCCAGACACACACAACCTTTGTCTCCCCCAGAGCCTTGGGCCTTTGCCCCTCGAGGACAGATCTCCCAACTCAGCCCATGTGGCTCAGGATTGGACCGGCTGCATGGATCCAGAGATTGCTGGAGTTTCGAAAGCGGCATTGGTACACTTTGGGGCCTCCTTTTCCCTCTCCATAAATTGGGAAAATCACTCACCATATGTCTTTTCTCTCAGAGGAGCTGAACGAATGAAAGGAGGGAGGAGTGGTTGAAGACGGGTGAGTGCAGACGGGGGCAGGGGGAGAGAAGGAGTTTCCAAAGCGGCTTGGGTGGCCCAAGGATCGAGGGCACAGGAGAGGGAGACCGAGATGGAGCAGGCCTCGGGGGCTTCTTACCACGAGCCAAGGGTGAGCGATACAGAAACAGAGACCTGGAGAAAAAGAGACAAATAGGGAGACACAGAGACAGAGAAACAGATGGAAGGTGAGGGGAGAGAAACAACGAGAAACAGGTAAAAACAGAGGGACGCACACTCATACACACACGCCGACATACACAGGCAGACACGGGGACACACAACCGAAAGGGAACAAAGACCCATGCACAGAGAGCCTGCAGAGACACACAGATGTGGGTCCACACGGACACAGAGTCAAAATCACGCAAGGATACACAGACATGTGAACCCAGACCCAGGGGCGGCACAGCAGCAAGTGCAGCTAGACACACAGAAGGGCACACCCATGGAGAAACGCACACAGACCCCCCACCCCACTGGAGAGGGGCACGTTCGGAGGCAAGACCAAGCGGGCGCGTGTCGTCCCCGGCACCAGGGCTGGCTGAGCTGGGCTGGCCCATCCCATTAAGAGCTCTCTTTCAGACCCTCCAGCTGAGATGGGCAGGGGGGTGGGGGCATTTCTGGGTGATGAGTCGGGGCCCAGAGACCTGTTCCACTCCTGGGCCAGCTGACCCACGCCCCTCTGTGGAAGGTTCCTGGTACTGCTGGCGGAGGTTTGCTGGGAAGGGTTTGAAGGAGGGGAGGGACAGAGGGGGGGAAGGGAAGGGCCAATCTGTGGCTGTCAGGGCCGCCCCACAGCCCGGTTGCTCTTCTTCGGATGTCGGTGTCCTCCCCCACCCACCGCCTTCCCCCCTAGACCCCCAGAGGCCTTCTCTCAGGCACTGCCTCCTGAGGCTCTCCAGAGGCCGCCGTACCCAGAAATGAGGCCCTGGGTGACCCCAGGACAAGCCTCAGTGCGCACGTTCAGCAGAAGCATCTTGGGGGGCCAGTATCAGGCTTAGGGTGACTCTGTAAATCAGAGCATTTTGATGCATAAAATCTGGAAACATGAGTCTATGAATTGTAATCGAGCATGACGAAATCTCATCAACGGAAGTAAATATGAAATGTGAGACGGCAGGGAGATGCACAGATGTGTTCCCGCATCGTGACCCCACACTCCTGGCTCTGGCTCACTGCCCCACCCCCAGATTTATTCTCTGCGCATGCTAAATTAGCCCTAAGTGCCTCCGGCTCTGCTAGGCTGCTGCATTCCTCCCTTCTCTTGTCTGTCTCCTGAACTCTGGAACATTCTGCCCTCTGCCTTCACGACAGTAATCATCTACCTTTGCTGACCATTAGGAGAAGCCAACTTTAGAAACTGTTGACCTGGAGCTAGTAACACTGGGTGCCTATTTCCTGTTCTGGTCTGTGCAAGCAGTTATTCCTGCCCTATCTTCTTGCAGGCCTTCTCAGAGCCTTTGCTGTGCTAATCTGCAATGTGAACTTCCAAGCAAGGGTTGGAGCAGGCAGGGTTTCACAAACTTACTTGGCCACAGACAACTTTCTAGCCCCAGGTCATGTTGGCTTCAGCGTCTCCTGGGCTAATATCATTCCCTTTGGATAATGTTGGTATAAGCCCAGTAAACCCATTCGTTACCTGACTGCAGGGCCATTTGTGTCCCAAGCAGGACCCCGACTTGGGAGAGGGGCAGAGGTGTCTCAGCCTTCTGGCCTCCTTTTGGAAAGAGCAGTGACTTTGTAATCTTATGGCAGGTTCGAGAGGGGATGTGCCAGGTGGGGCTTCTCTCAAGAGTGTGATTTGTCCCGAGACACGCTGATCTTGCCTCAGAGTGAGTCATGTCAGTATGTGTGTGTGTGTGTAAGTGTGTAACATGTGTAAGTTCTGAACTTCAGGGGGCTCCCAATCTTTATTTTAGGAGTCTGCATTTCCTTTGGGAAGAAAACAGCCCACAGAAAAGCACACTCAGGGATACACACACACACACACACACACACATACATGTACCCTCGCAAACAATCACATGTACACACAGAGCCAAACATACATATGTATATATGTAATATTCTCTGTGGTAGGCAGAATTCTAAGATGGTCCCAGGAGTCCCACCCCCTGGCGTACGCACCCTGTGTAATCTCGGCCCCTTATCTGTGGGTGGGACCTGTGACTATGACGGGTTATTCCTGTGACTAGGTTATATTTTATGGCAAAGGTGAAGGGATTTTTCAGACACAATTAAGGTTCCTAATCAGTCCATTTTGAGTTAATCAAAAGGGATATTCTCCTGGGTGGGCCTGACCTAATCAGATGAGCCCTTAAAAAAGGGTCTGAAGGTCAGAGAGAGAGAGAGAGAGACAAAGATTCTTCTGCTGACCTTGAACAAGCTGCTGCCATGAGTTCTACAGCTGCAAGGAAACACAGTCTGCCAACAACCACATGAGCTTGGAAGAGGACCCCAACCTCAGAGCTGATCGCAGCCCTGGCCAACACCCTAATTGCAGCCTTATGAGACTCTAAGCAGAGGACCAGTGAGGCTGCATCTGGAATTCCTGATGCAAGGAAATTGCGAGATTAATAAATGGGTGTTGTTTTAAGCTAAGTGTGTGGAGATTTGCTATGCAGCAATAGAAAACTAACGCACGGGCGTTCCATTCAATGAAGGTACACAAATATTCCCAAACACTTCCATATGCACATAGACAGGTATATATGCAAACATATTAATACAAATATTAACATATTTACATGTACACCATACTCACCTATTAACATACGTAAACATCTATGCAGACATAAACACGTACACATATACACATACGCATGCGTCCATAAACACAGACAGAGACATGCAAACTGTCTGTACATCCATAGTTGTGTGAATACAGACGGGTATATGCACATATACACACATAATCATAATGATGACAAACATTTATTGAACGCCTTCTATGTGCCAGGTGTTGGTCTAAGTTCTGCATACATGTTAGCCCACTTAATTGATCATCACATAGACGTGCACATACATGACACATGCAAGCAGACCTGCATCCCACCGAAATTCCATAACGTACCACACCACCATACACTACAGAGGCACAGAGTGAAGGGGCACTCAGCTGGGGCAGTTTCTTGGGGAGGTTTCCGGTGTCGTGTTCTTTTTTCCTCCCTCTAGCGCCTGGCAGGTGGGTAAGTCCCAGCAACTTCACTCATCTTTCCTCCCCAAAGAGGGGCCCAGAAGCCACCCACCTGCTGGCTTTGGTCTTTCCACTAGGTGGTGCTAGACCAGCATCCTTGGGTTGCCGGGCAGACTGCTGCCGACTGGGCAGCAGAGCATGGGTGAGGGAGAACAGATTCATGAAAGAAAAACTTCTCCTAGCCACGACATCCCCATCCTCCCTCTGCTCCCTTTCTGTCCAATATGTCTTTGGAGCCCTAGGACCACTGGTGGCCACCTCAACCAGGAGCCAAGCCTGAGATGGCAGTGTTGGCCAGGTTCCGGCCTTGCTTGACACCGCCACACCCCTGCCCTCCCAGGTCATCAAGACTTTATTAGTGTATTTAGCAAACCATTCACTACACCCCACTGTCCTAAGTTCTTTACAAATATTAATTCATGTAATCCTCATAACAACCCTAGAGAAGGTATATTATTATTACCATTTTACAGATGAGGAAACTGAGGCACAGAGAGGTTAGGTAACTAAACCAAGTTCATGCAGCTATTACGTGATGACACAGAAGGAGAGAGGGCAGGAATTTTCATCCCATTTTAGAGATGGGGAAACCGCGTAGCCCAGTACCAAGGCCAGAGAGTCATTGGAGGGGCCTGGCCTTGAACTCAGAACTCAAGCCCAGTGCAGGGCTTTTCTTACTGGGCCCTGGGCTTATGAAGATGAAGGCCCAGGCTGCCTCCGAGTCACGGTGTGACAGGAGCAGTAGACACCCTCCTCCGTGTGCTCCAATGGCCCCTCACTCGGGTTTGGAGCTCAGGAAGCAACTTCCTGGCCAGTGGGGCTCTCTGGGATTTTCACGTGGATTCTGCATAGACGAATGCAAGGTAGGGCCAGCCCCCGGCTGCTGCCCAGCCACGGGTGAGTCTATAGACTCAGACGCTGGAAGAGGCCTTTTACAAGATACACAACCCATTCTACACTCAATTGCGTCCTATAAATCAGGTTAACCTTTTCAACGCTGCTCGGAGAAAATTAATTACTCATATCGGAGCACATGACCTTTTTCCTGGGCAGGATGAAGCGAGCTGCTCTGAAGTGTCGGGCTCCTTGCTCTCCACACTGCGGCATCCCAGCCTTTAGGTGACCCGCACATCCACCCAAGGACAGCAGTTATCTGTGTGCTTCCCAGGAGTGACCATGTTGGGCTACTCAGTGCCCCTCCCAGTGACTGGGTCCTCCTCACTGGGCCACCTGGGGCCGATGGTGGGAAAGGAGAACCTCCCTGCTCCTCCTGGCAAGCCCTGGCTCCGCTGGGCAGGGGAAGGGAGAAAGGGAAGGAAGAAGCATTGGAAAGTTCTCTATTCCCTGAGAGAATTTTTCTAGATACCCAAGAGAAGAGAATCCCTGTTGGGGTTCAGACAGAAGATTTTCCACACAGGGAAACCCCCCTTAACCTCACCCCACAGTCTGACACCATCCAACTAACTACCCACATTGATTAATGGGCCGCCCAACCATCCAAGCAACCAACCAACAATTCGAGCAAACAACCAGTCCATCCCGCGCCTAGCCAACCAGTGGACAGGCATATAGGAAGGGTGCACTGAATTCTTACTTTGTGCAGCCCTGGGGGTGTGGGTGGGAAAGAAGTCATAGATCCTGCCCTCCATGGGCTTATAGTTTGGTCGGGAACACAAAGCCTGAAGCAGGGAACAAGATGGCATGGAGTTAATGGGTATATGAGGGCAGACTCTGAATTCATCTTGCAACTTTTTTGTTCTTACAGGGGTCAGTTAGCTTCCATTTTTTTCAGTACCTGTAGCTGCCAGCTGTTGGCAACAGAGGGCAGGTTATTCAGTAACACGTAGTTGTCCCTTGACCATTGTCTCAACCACACACGCGTGTCCTGGCAGTGAGGACAGGGCTACAGAGGTTCGGGGTTCTGCCTTGAAGTTGGACAGACTTTCTACTTCAATCATGGCTCTGCCTCTTGTTATCCGGAGTTCCTTAGGCAAGTTATCTAACCTTTGAGGCTTCATTTTCTTATCCACAAAATGGGTATAATAAGACCCACCCTATAGGCAGCTGTGAGAATTCAATGAGATACTGCCTGTAGAGTGCTTAGCACAGTGCCCGGCACATTGCAGATGAGAGGCCTTTGTGTGCTTGAGGCACGTGTGGTGGAGGGGCCTGGACTGATGTGCTCGAGGTCCCCACGGGCAGGATCCAGAGTCGCTCACTGTCCTCTTTCATCTAAGGGAAGGACATTCAACGATTGGACCTCTGAAGGCAAGAAGTCCTTCTTCCCGTTCTTTCTAGGGTTTGGAGCTCTAGGTCACAGTAACAGGTCACTGCCTGGGAGGGCCCTTGTGTTGGCTTGAGCTGGGGGCTATCTGTGGCCCCCAACTTGGGGGATTTCTTGGATGGCGATGAGCAGGAGGGTGGGGCCGGGGAAGGTGGAGGTGAGGGGCTGAATGAGGCCAGAGGGCTCTGGGGACCGCGGGCCTCAGTGGGGAGCAGATGCCATTGCGTGCAGGTGGTGGGCGGCTGGGAGTGGCACACCAGGACAGAGGTAGCCAGGGGAGAGTGGCACTGTTGGGGACAGGGTCCAAGGTCACCACCAAGCTGCAGAGGGTGCAAGTCCAATTAGAAACTAAGGGCACTCTTGGGGACTAGGCTGGTGATTGTGCCACCGCCAGCCCCAGGTCATCCCACAGTTCCTGTAGCGTCAGCATCACTGATCACCCACTGTCAGCCGCATTCTTGAGTTCCAGGCCTGCACATCCAAGTGCCAGTGGGACACCTCACCTGGCGAACTCCAGGCACCTCTCTCATTGGCCTGACACTGAACTTTGTCCTCCAGACCTGTCTGTCTGAGAACCGCTAGGCGTGCCCGGGGGTGGGGCCTGGCAGCCACGCCTTGGTGTGACTCTGCCCACCGGCCGTGGCTATTGGACCTGAGGTGGACAACTGACGCAAGCTTGGTCACTCAGATTTTCTCCCCCAAAGTCCTAGAAATGACTGATACTGGTCATTCTGGGCTGATCTTTGGACTGAGGACTTGAAACCCAGGGGAGAGGGTGCAGCCTTCTTTGGTTTGTCACATGTGTGGAGAAGCTGAAAGAGAAGACGGAAGGGGAGGTGTAGAGAAGTTTCTGGGCTCCCATCAGCTTTATAGCTCTTTCGAGTTTGGGTTCTAGCCCTGCTCTTGGGTTTCATAAAACACCCTTATGTTTTTATAACACGTTGCTTTTAAAAACTCTTGTGCTTGTCCGTTGGGTTCTGCTAGCAGCAGTCCCAAGACCTTTCATACAGCGGCTGGGACAGGGCTCCTGCCCTTGTCAGCACTGGAGGGGCAGGAGGGGAAGGCGTGGGAGGAAAGAGAATGATGGAGACCCACCAGGTGTGTGTGACAGAGTCTTTACAAGGCATGTGAGTTGGACAAAGGGATCGATAGTCCGCCGTCGTGTTGTGTGTGAGGCACGGACACACACACTGACGGAGAAACAACGAATGAGACATAAAGTTGATCAATGACACACACCTGCGCACAGAGAGCACGCGAGAGAGACAAGAGCAGGAGTCCAGCAGAGGGAACAGCAGGAGACCACGGAAGATGCCGGGACACAGGGAACAAGGCGTCAGGTCTGCCCCAGAGGCCCCCACCTGCTGCCCAGGGTGGGGCAGAGGGCCTCAGACACAGACTCTGCCCGGTGTCTTCCTGTCTCTGCGGCCACGCTGTGCAACTGGGCAGGGCACATTTCCCAACTGGGGACGCCCCCTGTCCACTCCCTGGCTGGACACCTGGGGCCGGGTGGAGCCGGAGAGAAGCCAGTGATCAGGCCCTGACACGGACCCGCCTCCTGCCATCATCCCAGCCCCAGACATACACACTGACATACACACACACACACACACCCCTAGACACACTGACACACACAGCCATGCTCTCACACATACACACTGACATACACAGCCATGCACACGCATATACACACAGACACAGTGACATACACACAGCTAGGATCACACACACAGACACACTGACATACAGGTGCAGACACATTTGTATGTGTATAAAAGCAAAGAGACACACATATGCAGACATGCTCCACCATACGCAGCTTTGCAGATTCACACAAATGTATAAGAACATCCACAGACACAATGACCCAGAAATACACAAACAGATGCATAAACAGCCAGACATACTTACAGGATAACAGATATGCGTATACAGTCACAGACACACAGACATTCATGGATATATGCAAATAGATGTGAACACCCTCATCGACATGCCAAGGCAGATCCAGACAGCACCGATACATGAACACAAACAGATGTATGTGCAGATATGCCCAGGCACACATACATAGGCAGACACACAGCTCCCAAACGTACATACACATGGCTCCATGCAGACATGGCCCCTGGGCCCAGGGGTGAGCTGGGCTGTGGTAGCAGAGAGGGCCCAGCTGGTGGCCCCCAGGTGCTGTTCTCTAGTCAACCCTCTCCTTTTACGCTGGGGAAAGAGTTGTGTCGGGGGAGGTGACTGCTCCCCTGCATTGCTGGTCTGGTGTCCCTGAGCAGGCTCTGGGAGCGAGTGGGCCATGTAAGGCTCCTGGGCAGGGCAGGCCTGGGGAGGGAGCAGGGCGGGGTTGGGGGGGGCAGTAGGACCTGTGTCCCCAGGGGTGGGTATGGGAAGCAGGGCCTCAATCTGTGCACAGAGAACAGGGCTTCCAGGGGTCTCCTTGAGGCTGTGGCCTTCCCAAGCTCCTCCCAGTACTGGGAGTCCTCCCCCGGTCCTGGCGATGTGCCCATGATAGTGTATGTGTGTGCAAATATGTGTATCTATGTGTGTGTTTGTGGGTACATGTGTGTATATATATGTGTGTGTATGCCCACAGGTGTATAGGTTTATATGTGTGTGAATGCATGTGCATGAACACACATATGCTTATGCACACACATGTATAGGTTTGGCATGTTTGTATATGAGCAGGAGCATATGTGTATGCATGTGCGTGTCTATGCATGTAGATGCGCATGTGTGCACAAAGTCTGCACGTGTTTGCGGATGTGTGGATGTGCACACCACGAGAGTGCTGTGTTCTGAGCTGTCATCAGTGCCACTGTGCTCTGCGTACCTCAGCCTGGGGCAGCTCCAGATGTTGTTCCAACATTCCTCATTCACTGCAGAAAATCAAACAAACAAATGAAAAATTAATGCCATTGTTAGCCAGGGATGCCCCTGAGCTGACGAAGCTCTTCTAGCCGGCCCAGCTGCAGCAGATGGCGGAAGCTCCCGGGGTCACCTTGGCGCTGGTGCAGACAGGGTCAGCAGGAGGCTGCACAGAGGCAGGCTGCTGTGGGTTGGGTCTTGATGTGACTGGGAGAAGCTGTCAGGGCCTCAGGGGAGTGTCTGTCTCTCCTACCCGACCCCTGTTCCAAGAGCCTCCTAAGGCAGACAGCCCCAGGGCAGGAGGGCGGGAGAGAGCAAGAGGAGATGCACATGCATGGGGCTCCTAGCATACAGTAGGTGGTCACTAAATGCTGTTGATGAGCTAAACTTTACATACGAGTTCTCACAACAACAGCATTTGGCAGATCAGGAAACAGAGGCTCAGAGAAGTTATTCAGGTTGCCCAAGGTCAGAGAGTTTGTGAATTGAGGCACTGGGAATCAAATCCATCTCTACCGCCCGCTCAAGTCCAGGCTCTTTCCACTATACCATCAGTGTACACAACGCTGGTGTGTTAAAGATGGCTGCAAATTATCCGCCACTTTTTCTGTTGAGAGGTGGTGTCTAATTCCCCTCCCCATGAACTTGGGCTGGGCTTAGAGCCTTCCCATCCTGGGCCACAGAAGCCTTGCCTCTTCCACCCCATTAGGAAATTCTCTTCTGGGAGCTCTGAGCCATGGTCCGAGATGTCTGCTACCCTGAGACCGTCCTGCTGGAGAGCCACGTCTAGGTGCTCTCGGCGAACGTTCTGGCTGAGTCCAGCCTTCCTTGTCTCTGCGAAGGCGCCAGATGTGTGGGTGAAGCCATCCTGGACCGTGCAGACCACCCCCTCCTCCAACTGAATGCCGTCACTCGTGGTGACATTCCACGAAACACAGGAGAATTACCCAGCCGAGACCATCTTGAATTCCTGATTCACAAAATAGTGAACTATGACAAAATGATTGTTGTTTTAGTCACTTAATTTTGGAGTACTTTGTTACGCAGTAATAGAAAAACTGGAATAGACATATGTTCACATCAGCACACACAGAACACAAACATGCTTAGAGATACACACACTCTCACACACACACACAGGTGCTCACTCACGTGCACCTGGGTCTCTCTCTGATTCCAGTTCTTCCAGCAACATTAGGCTCCTGTGTGTAATTATGTGCCTGTTTTCTGGGGTGAGAAGTGCTCACATCCAGAGAAATGACAATGGCTCTTCATTACCCAACTGGTTTCATTGTTTGTGGGACTTTCTCATTTGAATTATTCCCAAGAACCAGAATGAGCAATTTTATATGGAAATGTATAAAAAAGCAGTAATTACCAGTGGGTGTGCGGTAGTAAACAGTTCTGCCGGGCGGGTCCTATCCATCCTTGGTCGTGCCATTCACATCCACTCCAGTCTCGAACCTAAAACTGGCAGCTGGGGTGACCCGGGCTGGTGGGCAGACAGGCAGGGGAGGGGGCTGAATGTGCTGGAAGCAGGAGAGAAAGCTTCTGGGGGTCCCTGGGAAGAGACTCACATCCGAGAGCAGAAAAGGGCTATCCTAGTCCTGAGGTTCCTGGAAGCTACCTCCAGACATCACGCGAAACCAGCTGGCCTGGCTGCGTGTGTACGAGTGTGCTGGGTACACAGGACGGTGACTAGGTGGGGTGTGCCCTCCTGCACATCTCTGCTGTGTCTACGGGTGTGAGATGATGTGAGTGGCACTGTATGTTACACGTGTGGCCATGTGTGTGCTAGTGACTGCTTGTGAGTGTGTAACTATGGCGTGGGTGCATGACCATGCATGTAACAATGTATGGCAGTGTGCACGTGTGTCTCCCTGTGGTAATTTCATATGTTCATGCATGTGCACGCCTATGGGTGTGAGCACGGGGGACTGGGGGAACCGCACTACTCTATGTGCTTATGTGTATTACCAAGTGGCTCCATATGCCTGTGTGTGCACGTGTGTGTGTATGTGTGCACACTACTAGGCACCTGTGTGGGACCGCTGTTGTGTGTTTTGACGAGAAGCCACACTCCCGTTGAGGCAGGGTGGTGGTGGAATTCACCTGTAGCTGAAGGCCATTTCTGATGTCGGGCACTGGGTGTTCCCTAACAGTTGGTCATTCAAAACATAATACTTTGAGCATCGGTGTTGTAGATACAATGAGGAACAAAACAGGCAAAGACCCTGTACTCCTAGAGCTGACAGTCATGTAGAGAAGACATGAAGAGATAATAAGTGTATTATAGCCTAACAATCACATTATCATAATTTCTGATAGTTGCTATGAAGGCAAAGAACCCAGGGTTATGTGAGACCGTAAGAGTCCTGATTTAGCCTTGGGATGGAAGGGTGAGGAATGTCAAAGTTAAGGAGGCCCAAAGAATGAGTACGAAGTAGCCAGGCAAGGGGGTGTTGGAGATGAGTGTGGGGAGGAAGAGTGTTACAGGCAGAGGGAACAGCATGTGCTAAGACTCTGATGGGCTCTTGGAGGAACTGCAGGAAGGCCAGGGAGGAGTCTGGAAAACTGGCAGGCACCAGGTCTTTGGGGTCTTCTGAGTCACGGTAAAGGCTTTGGACTTCATCCTACAAGCACCAGAAGGCAGACAGGGGGAGTTCTGTTGTGATCGTGCCTGCTGCTCTGAGAGCTGATTACCAAACTGCAAAGAGTGGAGGCCGGCGCAGTGGCCCAGGCAAAGGGCGGTGCTGGCTTGGCCCGGGTGGCAGGAAGTGGTGAAGATGGGCAGAAGAGAAGAGATTCAAGGACTGTTTTGGGGTTAGAATCGACAAGTGCTGGGGGTGGATGGTGCACACGAGGGCGGGAGAGGGAGGTGTCCAGGACCACTCCAGGTTTCTGGCTCCAGCTTCAGGCTGGTCGGAAGTGTTGGTGACTGGGGTGGCGAAGCAGCAGGGGGAGCACAAGCTTGGCGGAGGGAGGAGTGAAAGTTCTAATTTGGACATGTTGAGGTTGAGGTGCATTCGAGACACAGAGGTGGCAATGCCCGGAAGGCAGCGGTCGATACACGCCCGGAGTTGGGAAGGAAGGTTTAAGCTGGAGATGGGGATTATGTAGCGCGGAAGCCAGAACTGGGAGGGAAACCAGCTCGGCGAGTAGATCTGGGGACAGAAGGGAGGATCTCTTTGCCTTGGTTGTAATGTGCACCATTTAGGGACAGTCGAACACAGTAATTAAGACTCCGGAGTCTGCTTCTGGGTATACATCTTTCGATTTGAAAGCGGGGACTGGAGCAGACATTTGTACACCACGTCCACAGCAGCATTGCTCACAGTGGCCAAAAGGTGCATGTCCGTGGGCCCGAGAATGAATAAGCAAAATGTGGTATATACGTGCAGTAAAACATTATTCACCCTCAAAAAGGGAGGGAAATTCGGACACGTGCCACAACACGGATGAACCGTGAGAACATTATGCCATCTGAAATAAACCAGACACGAAAGGACAAACACTGTATGATTCCGCTTGTATGAGACGCCTATAGCGGTCAAATGTACCAAGACAGAAAGCAGAACAGAGGTGACCAGCGGCTGGGGGGAGGGAGGAGTGGGGAGTCATCGTTTCTTGAGGACAGAGTTTCAGTTGAGGAAGATGAAAAAGTTCTGGAGATGGGTGGTGGTGACGGTTGCACAACACTATGAATGTTCTTAATGCCATTGTAGTGAACACTTACAAATGATACACTGTATGTTTTGTATATTTTACCACAATTAAAAAATAAGATCCTAGACTCTGCAGTCAGCCAGCCTGCTGGGTTCGAATCCCAGCTGTCTTACAAACAAGCTGTGTGACTTTGTGCAAGTTGCTGAACCTCTCTGTGATTCGGTTATCTCATCTGCCAAATGGATATCGTAATCATACCTACCTCGGGGATTGTCGAGAGGATTAAATGAGTTAGTACCCGTGATGTGTTGAGGACACAGCGCGTGCCTTGTGAGTTGGCTGTTATCACCCTCAGCAGCTGCAGGCCAGAAGCTGGGGGGCTCTTGGTCAGGAGTCCAGGAAGCAGGCCAGTACTTGGGGACAGCGGACAGGTTGTCCGCACCCCTGGGAGTGGGTGGGCACACTCGCCCCTGCTCTTGTGCCTTGCCTGGTTGTTAACCATCACGGCCCAGGGGGCGTTGCAGAACTACAGGCCTGCGATGGGGTAGAGCTCCCTGGGGCTTGGCACGTGTGGTGAGCAGAGGGAACAGGAGAGAGGTTAGGAGGAGAAAGGGAACCTCACAGCAACAGCTCAGAGAGAGCACAGCTCAGTCCGGCTGCCTGTGCTGCCGCTCGCAGAGCCTCCCTCCAGGCTGGAGGTGTGGGCTGGCCTCCGTTAAGGGAACTGACTCCCTCCTGGGCTTGACAGGGACACGCAGGAGCGCTCAGGTCTCTCTGCCTCCCTCCTGCCACTCTCTGGTCTGTTTCCCACAAAGAGCCATCGAGTGGCTGCAGTGCGAATGTGACACGTCACTCCCTTTTGCTGCAGGGATGGACGGCACCTTCCTACCGTTGCCTGGAGGCCCTGCTCACCTCCGACCAACCGCCTCCACTCCCAGCCATGCCGCCCCCAGGCCGCTCCTGGTTCCTGCTCCCCACCCGGCCTTTGGAGATGCTGGTCTGACTCCTCGGAAGGATCCCTGTGCCCTGAAACCTGCCCTCACCGTCGCTTCCCCATCCGGCCAGGCCCTGGGCTGGACTCTGAGGACGCAGGTGGGTTAAACCTGGGCCAGGGTGAGGCAAAGGGACACCACGGGAGAGGGAGGAACGAGGTGTAGCGCAGCAGAGAGTGGCAGGGAGAGAACATGCCCCCAACAGCACCGCCCCCGAAGGAGGGCTGACTTGGTTAGATTCGGGGTGCTCTGTCCTGGTTACCGGTGGGCAGGCCCATGGTATGAACTCTGTCTTCTCTCCTCAGGTCCTCGTGGTGGAATTGAAAGCTGAGCCAAGCAGTGTCAGTGTTAAGGGGTGGCTTTGGGGGACTTCAGTCCCCCCCAATCTTCCATCAGCATTTCCTCTCTAAAATAGCATGGAATAAAATTTGAAATCAAAACAGTGTGCTTGTTATTCAAATGTGCCTTAAAGACGAGTCCTCCAGCTGCCTGTTCTGATTGGGATGTCAACCCTACGCCCATGTAGACATTCCGGAATCAAGTCTGCAGCCGGGCATCGAGCCTCGCTCTTTTTTCAAGTAATTCTGCTACAGAGTCTCCACTGCTTTGGGCTTGGCCCCTGTCTTAGTTCTCTACTGCTGCATAACGAATGAGCCCCAAGCTTGGTGGCCTTAACACAGCAAACGTTTGTTATCTCACAGTCTCTGAGGGTCACGGGTTGGGAGTGGCTTAGATAGTGTGGCCCTGGGCCAAGGCCTGTCCTGCGGTTGCAGTGAGGACGTCAGCTGGGCTGGAGGATCTGCTTCTAAGACAGCTCACTCACGGGGCCGTGGGCAGGAGGCCACGGTTCCTCTCTGGCTGTTGGTAGGAGGCCTGAGTTCCTTGCCACGCAAGCCTTTTTGTACATAAGTGTCCTCAGGACTTGGCAGTTAACTTCTCCCAGAACAAGCGAACCAAGGAAGAAGAAGGAGGAAGCCACAGGACCTTTTATGACCTAGCCTCTGAAGTCATGCACTGCCATTTTCGCTTTACTGTATTCGTTAGAAGCAAAACACTAAATCCAGCCCACCCTCAAGGGACGGGGAATGAGGCTCCATCTCTGTAAGGAAGGAATAGCAAAAATTTCTTGAACTTTTTTTAAAACCACCACAGCCACTAATGGCGGTAAAGTTTGGATTTAGGGTTGTGACATTGGACACTGACCCAGCTCATAATAAGTGGGTATTTTGCTGTTATTTCTTAGGTGTGTCGCTTAAGGAGGAGGGATAATTAGCAGAACAAAATGCAGGCATTCCTGAGCCCTCCAGTCCAATGCCAACTACTAAATTAAAACTTCCTTTAGAATACTAATAAGAATGACTAACCCTGCCTAGGTGAGGTAGAGAGAATGAATCATGGAGGGCTTTGCATAGGAAATAACACTGTAACATTGGGTTTTGAAGGATGAATAGGAGTTCTTAAGGAAGACAATTTCTTGAGGAAAGTGTAGCAAAGTAGGAAAATACAAACTTTGAAGTCAAAAATGAAAGAGGTTCAATTCTGTCTCAGTTGCTCGTCGTGTGAACTCGAGCAAGTCACTTCCCCTCTGTGTCTCCTTATCTCCTTAGGAGTAATGAAACAAACGAGGCTGCGAAGTTATTGTAAAAATTGATGAGAGTGCACGTGAGGTGCCGGCAGACCGTGGGTATTTAATACAGGGCAGACAAACGTTCTTGCTTGTGGGCATCCATGTCCAGGCATCTGGGGCCTCAGGGTCTGACGTGCTTGGAGCAGGAATAGAAATTCTGTCGTCTCGGTCATGTTCATGGGGCTCAAGTTCTGTCCTGTCTCCTGCCCCAGCCCAGCCCAGTTCACTGCACTCCTTGACCCGACCAGCCAATGATGATTAACTTGCAGATGCAAGGCTGTGGGGCCCAGTCTGGAGGCGTGGCGGAGAGAGCAGGTGAGGACGGAGGGCCAGTTGAGCCTGTCTTGCCTGCTGCTCCCAAGTCAGCTCCACGGGCTGCAGACTTTGACCTGAGGGACCCTCAGAATGGCAGAGACGACTCTCTCTGAGATGCCCTCCTGTCAGCCCGTCACCGCCCCGTCCGCCTGCTTGGCTGGCCCTGGTGACAGCTGCCCGGTGTGAGAGATCAATGCCTTACCCGTGCGGCAGGCACAACAGGGGTCAGAGGGCGCATTGGGCAGCTGGAGGAGAAGGGGCCTGGGCTCACCGCGCAGGTTCTGTGCTGACCCAGCGTCAGCCTCCCTCCCTGTGTGGCTGCCGGCCGTGGGAGCTATGGCTTGGGCTTTCCTCCGCAGTCCTTCTGGGTCTCAGAGGGACAAAGTAGGGACAGCTGGAAGCTCTGTTCCTCGAGCTTAATGCTACCATGCTAATTTTTGGGGGACCGTATTTCATCATTATTAATATATTCTGGACCGTCCAGGGAAATTCATTGTACTTGTTCTCCTATGGGACACAGCGGGCAGCTTGTTGGAAAGGGGGCTGGAGACCCGAGTTAAGAGCCAGCTCTCCTTGGGTGACCTGAGGCACATCACGTGACCTCCCTGAGCCTTAGTTTCCTCCTCAGTGTAAGGGGGATCCCGGGCTGCCAGGGCTGGGTAAGGTCCGGTGAGCTGATGGCTGGGCATGCGCCCTGGCTGCTGTGGGGACAGGGCGTCGGGGGCGGGTGGGGTCTCCATGCTCACTGAGATCCTGGAAGGGCTTCGATCCTCTCTGATGTGATGGGCCCTTTCTCACCAAGGGCAGGGGCTGAAGAGGCTTTGGCGTCTCCCCGTCAATTCCTCGCTCACTCCAACCCTGCGAGCACAGGTCCCCGGTGGGCACGTCTTAGAGCAGAGGCTGCGGTGAGAAGCCTCGAAGACAGACGTTCTCGAACTGTGGCCCCTGCACCAGCAGCATCCCCTGGGAACTTTTCAGAGATGCAGCTTCTCAGGCCCCATCCCAGACCTCGTGACTCAAACTCAGGAAGGGGGCCACCCTCCGGTTGGTCCTGATGCTGACGTTTGAGAACCACTACGCGAAGGCACTACCCTTTCCACACGGCGCCCCCTCCTTCCCCGCCCGGGGCTCCTCTGAGGGAGGAGCTGCAAGGCCTGTGCTGGGTCTCCCTGCGACAGAGAACCCTGGGCGGGGTGGGGGGGTCTCTTCCCTCTGACTAGCTCAGGAGAACCCTGAACCTCGCGAGTGGGGTTGATGCCAGGGTATTTGCATAGCTCATTAGCTCTACTCTGGGCTTCCATCCCTCTTAATTAGTTTTGCGAAAAAAATATTCATTAAAAAGCCCAAGCTCATCACAACTTAGACACAGGTCCTTGCTAAGCTGGTGGGTGTGGGCACACCCGGATGTCTCTGCGCTTGCGTGTGCTGCGAGAGTGTGGGGGAACGTGAGCGTGCGAGCGGGTGTGCTACGGCGCATGGGTTTCAGCGACTGTGGAGGTGCCCGTGTGTGAGTGTTGTCGTTGTGCCTGTGTTTGCACAGCCACTTCGTCTCCAGGGGGTCCCCACGAAGCAGTGTCACGAGTCACTCTTCCTAACGTAGCCAAACCGCAGGAAACATCACCCTTCCCACGCTCCTCTGCCTTGGTGTTTTCTTGTCCCGAGCCCACAGCTCAGCACCAGCTTCCCCAGCGTGCCCAGATCTGGGTCCCGGTGGCAAGGACAGCCTATTAAAGGCCTGCCCTGGCCAGCGGAGCAGCTGGGGGGCAGCAGTGTCGCCACGGCCAGACCAACCTTGGGTCCAGTCTGAGTATCTGAGGAGCCTATCAGATGTCCCCTTACGTGTGTGCTGTCCCCTCGTGCCTGCAGCCTCCACCCCTTCTTGCTCCACCTGGGATCCCTCTGCTCCCGGGATCGGCTGCAGATCCTCAGGCCTCCCCAGGGAGAATCAGCCAGCAACAGGGCTTCCCAGGGGGCTGGGGAGAAGTCCAGCTTTGGGGTGAAGGGGCTGGGGGTGTCCAGAGATGCTTAGGCCCAGAGTCTGGGGGCACGCCCTTCCCCTCCCCCATCTCTTCCCCACTCCCCTCCTGCAGTCCCTGCTGGGAGCAACCCTATTCGGAGCCAAGTAAATTTATGGCATAATCCCGAATGGAAATGCATGGAAATGCTGCCAATTACCATCAAGCCCAGAGAGGAGGCTGCATCCCCTGGCGTGCCCTCCCCAGTCTGCTGTCTGTAGGCTCCCAGCCTTGCAGAACCCGCAGGGACCGAGAAGCTAGCCGGGACGGCCTGGATTGGAGGAATGGGACCATTTGTATAGAACTCTTTATTCGTCTCACCTGGCCTTGGAGATTTGCAGCAGGAATGTCTCCTTCGCATTAAACCTGAGCAAACCAGGGAAATGTCATTCCCCGAGTCTCAGCAAAGCCGACAGCTGATGTGATTTATCTAGCTGAGATCAGTTCATCAAATTTGGGTAGAGCTGAGCAACTGGAAAGACGGGAAAATCTGATACAACTGCGTCTGCTTAAAATGCAAAGGCTTGTGGAGATTTTGGAAACGCTGTAAGGAGAGTCTCAGCGAAGCCAGGAGGAACGTTTAGCAGGCACGGAGACTGCGCTGGGGGAGCCCTGGGGGCTGGGGAAGCTCCTGCTCTGCCGAGGGAGACCAGGCACCCCTGCGGTCTCTGCTCTGCGCTGGCCTCTGTTGGCCTAGGTCCGATCCAGTCCAATAAAGAAGGAAGGATGCCTACTGCGTGCACACTCCAGTCTGGCCTCTGGGGTAGTGCGGTGGGGGTGCTGTGAGACATGGCGCCATCCTTGAAAACATCACAGTCTAACAGGGGAGACAGAGACATGACAACCTGCAACATAACAGAGTCTCTAATCAGGGTTTGTAACAGAGGTTCAAGGTGCTGATAAGAGAACAGGGGTGGGAGAAGGTCATGGTGAAGCTCTCAGGCCCTGTAGTCAGATGGGCCTGGTTCAAACCCTGGTCTCATCACCTTCACACAGGCTGTGTGTCCTTGGGTGAGTTGCTCAATCTCTCTGAGCCTCACTTTCTCACCTGTAGAATGGGTGTAACAATTCCTACTTCTCAGGGAGTTGTGGGGATTGATGAGATACTGTATATTAAATGCTTAGCACCAGGTTTGGTGTACAGTAAATGCTGTGCTAGCAGTAAATGTGGAGCTAGCATCCAACCGGGAGGATCTGGGGAGGCTTCTGGGAGGAGGTGGGGATGCCAGCTAGGCCTTGAAGGACAGGAAGGATTTTGGTTGGTGGAGAGAGTCAGAGAGTGCCCCAGAATTATGGAGAGAGACATAGCAGCTGGCTGTCTGCTTGTCCAGTGCCCGTGGAAGCAGAGGGGAGGCTCCCTGGGCTGGGGTGATGGGGGCTTGTCGCAGCAGGGCAGCTCCCCTCCCCTCCCCATCAGCCCCTGGCCCCAGAAAGAGTCATTATGTCGCTCGCCCGCTAAGTCCTCCCCTCACTCCATCTTGCTTCCTTTCCTATGAGGATTTATCAGTCCTCCCGAGATGGGCTTAGCGGGGACCAATTTCCTGCCATCAGTCAGAAGTGGCGGCATTTGTAGGGCAGCGTGGAGGCCCGGGAGGCGAGGGAGGGAAGGAACACAACGGGCCTCTCTCTGGGGCTGAGTGCTGTGCCCCGCCCTCCTCCTGGCTGTCCTCTGTCCCTCACGTCTGTCTGCTCTTTCCTCTGGCTGGGGCTCTGCAGCCAGCAGGATCAGAAGGGACGCCGGGAAGTGGGGAGCCGGGGCTGGGCTAAATGCAGGGGCCGAGCCGGGGGACGGGGTGGCTGTACAGTGCGGCCATCCCTCAAAACAGCACTGAGTTTTGTGTAAGCGGCTCTCCTGAAGTAGGTCCTTGATACACTGGATTCATTCAACTTTGGGGCTCTGGGTGATTCAGAGCAGGAACATGGGGGCGTGTGGCAGGTTCCAGCCTCAACGAGTAACTGAGGCAGCAGCTTTGGGGTCCAGGAAGGGATAAGTGGAGGCCAAGACTGGAGGTCTAGGTTCTCCCCAGGCTCATGAATCTCAGGGTTGCAGGCTGCAGGGCTCCTCACAGCCTTGGCAGGAACATTCTTAAGTTAGAGGTCCAGGCTGGCCTCAGGACTGCAGTTGACCACTGCTGGCCACCTCCTCCAGGAAGCTCACCTGGATGCGACCCATCCACCAAGCCCTCCTTTTGGGCTAGGAGTGATCCCTGGGTCTGCAGGGCCTCCCCAAGCCCCTCTCTCCTTACCTAGACACAGAGTTGCAATTTATTGAGTGCTTATTACATGCCGGGCCCTGGGCCAGCACCTGACATATATTAACTCATTTAATTCTTTATCCACCTGGAGAGACAGACATGATTAAAATTACCCGATCTTTTAGCTGAGGAAATGGGCTGTGAGAGGCTGGATGATTGCTCAAGGTCTTACTTTAAATGTCACCTCGTCAGAGAACCCTTCCCTGACCACCCATCTGTATTCCCTGTCCCCCACTCCCTCGCCCTCTCCATCTGCATTTTGTTTTAATTTCTCTTTGCCTATTGTCTGCCTGCCCCACGGCAGTGTAAGCGCCACTAGGTCAGAGACCTTACCTGTCTCGTTCTGTCTTATACAACGAATATCTGCGAGTGAATGAGAACGAACAGACACAGGCCACATGGCTGACGTGGGCAGAGCGAGGATTCCAAGCTGGTGGTCTGGTTCAGAAAACACAACCTGCACCAACGCCACGGTCTCTGTCAAGGGTACAGCAGTGCCTGGAGGGAGGGGTCATCACATGCAGGGAAGCCTCAGGCCAGGGGTCCCAGTCAGTTTGTCACAGCCCGACGGCAGGCTAGAGTTCAGACTCCAGCCCCTCTTGTGGTCAGTGGACAGAGGGAGAGATGAGTTTTGAGGAGCTGGGGCGGGGGTAGGAGGCTGGGGGAGGCCTGGGCCCCTTACCTCTTCCAGGCCAGCAGAGTCGGGCCTGCTCCGGATCTGCTATCTGGACCCAGCACAGCTGGGGCGGCTCCTTGAGCTCAGATGTTTATTAAGATTTGGGGTGGGGGGATTCTATTTGTCTGGGAGCGACAGGGACGGGAGAAGGGCTTTCTGGAGATGACTGGCAGGAGAGATAAGCCTGATGTGTGACTTTCTGATGCTTCGTTGGTTTGAAAATGAGTCCTGAGCCCAGATACGGGATTGACAGGGGGATCAGAGAGGGCCGGGAGTCAGGAGACCGGGTCCTAGTGCCTGGGGAGGAGGCGGCTGCGCCCTGAGTCACCTTGGCTGGGCTGCTGGGAAAGGACGGGTCCCCAGGCTGCTGTGTTTTGGGGTCAGTGTTTTTGTGTCTCTGAGTGCCTGGGCTTTGCCTTCGCTCCTGTTTTTGGAAGGAGCCCGAGTGCTTGGAGCTCACAGACAGAGGGCCAGGAACACACTGCTGTGTGGTGGCTGGACATTGCCCATATTCACTCTGCCCGCTCCCCCGCCTGTGCCACAGAAGGCCGGGCAGTGCCAGCCCTCGACGGGCTCCTGTGTCCTTCTGCTGGTTGGTTTGGCTCACGGGAGCCCCGGGTGGGGAGGAGAATAGGGTCATGGTTTCCATCCCCCTCCTTCCCTGCAATGTGGCTGGGGGGTCGCTATGAGCCCCTACCCAGGCCGCAGCTCTGTCACGTGGCCCTCCCCTACAGCCACCGTCTCCAGATGCCCTTCCCTTCCCTGTCAGGCCTCGGTGGTGGCAGCTCCCCACTCCTGCAGGCCTGGGGTCCTGCACCATCCCTTGTCGACTCCCCTACACTCTGCCCATGCTTCTGTAAACAGTCCCTTTGCTAGCCAGGCGCGGTGGCTCACGCCTGTAATCCCAGCACTCTGAGAGGCTGAGGTGGGAGGATAGCTTGAGCTCAGGAGTTCGAGACCAGCCTGAGCAAGAGCGAGATCCCGTCTCTACTAAAAACAGAAAAAAAAAATTAGCCAGGAAACTAAAAATAGAAAAATTTGCCAGGCATGGTGGTGCGCGCCTGTAGTCCCAGCTACTCGGGAGGCTGAGGCACAAGGACTGCTTGAGCCTGGGAGACTGAGGTTGCTGTGAGCTGGGTTGACGCCACGGCACTCTAGCCTGGGCGACAGAGTGAAATTGTTGTCTCAAAAAGACAAATAGTCCCTTTACTAATATCTGTTTAATTTGAATGTGATGTCCCATTCTTGCTGGGCTCCTAATATCCCAGCATTGATGCAAAAACGTTGCTCCTAAGTGTACCTGGCAGTTCCATGCACCGTCTCTTGCTTCAGTAGTGTGTGGACAGAGCAGCCCCAGGGACTCCTCCTCTTCCAGCCTCCACCGCCCCCAACCTCCCATCTAGTCACAAGCTCCAGGACCATCGTCTCGACCATCCCCTGCTCTCGGGACCAGCAGACACTTTTTTTGGATAGCTCCTTAAATGCCGACCAGCCATGCGCTCCCAGATTCATCAGAATTATCCCACCTGGGTGGAGGCTGCCGACATCTACCTGGTCAGCGTGAGTCCGTGGGCCCCCTACACCTACCTCTCTCTGGGCTTCTATTTTGACCTTGACCATGCGGCCCTGGAGGGTGTTGGCCACTTCTGTGAGGGTGATTTAAAGCCTCTCCTGAAAATGCAAAACCAGCCCCCTGTCTGGACTCTCTTCCAGGACGTGCAAAAGCCACCCCGAGATGAGGGGGATGAAACCGTGGATGCCATGGAAGCCACCCTGGCTGTGAATAAGAACCTGAACGAGCCCCTTTTGGATCTGCATGCCCTGGTTTCTGCGCGCACAGCCCCCATCTCTGTGACTTCCTGGAGAGCCACTTTCCGGACGAGGCGGTGAAACTTGTGAGGAAGTTGGGTGACCACCTGACCGAGCTCTGCAGGCCGGGGTGTGCAAAAGGCTCACCCTCAGGCAGGTCTGCGAGCCTTTGGAGCCCAGAGGCCTTCGGGGGGCCCCTCTGCATCCCCTGGTGTCAGGGCCTCTGCCTGAGCTTCTTCCTCCAGCCACCAGGCAGCTTTTTAAACACCCTGGGGCCCTCTGCCAAGCCACGGACCAAATGGAAACAATAAAACTTTTTGCAGTAAGAACAAAACACAAAACAAAGGTGCTCCCGTGGGTATTCCCCAAAGTGGCCATCAGCACTGATGGAAACAGGCTTGTTGCCAGGGTTTCCAGAGGCTGCTTTCCTGCACGTGCAAGTTGGCCCCAATTAGGGATAGAGGGGAGGCCTCACTGCTGGGGTCAGGAGAGGTAGCGGGGAGATCCTTCTCTGCCTTTTCCTTCTTTCTTCTTAGGATTTCATGTTTCTCGTCTGTAAAACGGGGGTGATGATAATAATGGAGACACTAGGTGCCAGGCACCATATTAAGTGCCGTGTGTGTGTGTGTGTGTGTGTGTGTGTGTGTGTGTGTGTACATGCGCGATCACGTTAGTTTTCCCAAAAGTCCTACGAGATGGCTTCTCTTAGCATCCCTAACAGACAGAAAGGAAACTGAGGCTCAGAGAGGGAGGGTGCCTTGCTCAAGTTCACACAGTCTGAAAGTGGTGGACTGGAATTCAAACCCAGTCTCTCTCTGTGTATTCGAGACAGAGGGAGGGGTCACGCATTCCTTTTAATGGCTACCTGGTATCTTATTGCACGCACGTACCACTAATTAATTTATGCAACCATCTGTTGATGGACATTTAGTTTCTTCCTATTTAAAAAAATATTTCAAACAACGATACCATAAATTCACCAATTCACCTATGTCCCCATGTATCTTTTTATGCATTTCCTAGAAGTGTAATTGCTATGCCAAAGGGCATGTGCATTTGTAATTTGGATAGATGTTACCAAATTGCCTGAACTTGCATAGAGACTGTACCAGCAGCAATGTGAGATGCCAACTTCCTCTCCTCCTCACCAACACAGTATGTTAGCAAGCTCTTTGATCTTTGCCAATCCGGTCGTTAAAAAGTGTATCAGGTAGTTTTATTTTATTTTGCATTTTTCTCATGATGGGTGAGGCTGAGCGTCTTTTCAAATGGTTCAGACCTGTCTCTGTTTCCTGTGCTGTGAACTGTCTTCATATCCTTTGCTCATTTTTCTATTGTGTTATTGGTCTTTTTCTCAATAGAGCTCTAAGAGATTATCATACACATGGGAAATTAACTCTTCATTTGTGATAAGCACCAGATATTTCTCTCAGTTTCTTGTCTTTTGACTTTGCTAATGGTGATTTCTGCCATGAAGAAATTTTCTATTTTTTTTGGCTTTGGGGTGTCTTGTCAAAGACCTTTTCCATGTTAAGATTATTTTTAAAATTTTGGCTGGGTGTCATGGCTTATGCCTGTAATCCTAACACTCAGGGAGGATGAGGTGGGAGGATCACTTGAGGCCAGGAGTTCCAGACCAGCCTGAGCAAGAGTGAGACCTGTCTCTACAAAAAATAGAAAAATTAGTTGGGCATGGTGGTGCATGCCTGTAGTTCCAGCTACTCAGAAGGCTGAGGCAGGAGGATCACTTGATCCCAGGAGTGTGAGGTTGCAGTGAGCTACGATGACACCACTGTACTCTAGCCAGGTCGACAGAGCAAGACTCTGCCTCAAAAAATAAAAAATAAAATAAAATAAAAATTTTCCCATGGTCTCCTCTAGGCTGCTTATTATTTCATTTAAAAATATTTAAACCTTGATTCATCTGTAATTTATTTTGATACAAGGTGTGAGATATGGATCTAATTTTAATTTTTTCTCAATGGTTGCTCAGCTCTCCCAACATGATTGAATAGTTCATCTTCTCCGTGATTCCCCCAGCTTTATGAAGGCATAATTGGCAAATAAAAATTGTATATATTTATGGTGTGCAACATGTTTTGATATATGTATATATTTTGAAATGATTACATCAAAGCTAATTAACATATGTGTCACCTCATATACCTTTTTATGGTGAGAGCACTGAAGATATAATCTCCTAGCAATTTTCAAGTATATAATACATTATTATCGTACATAATTATTATACAACTAAACAATATATATTATTGTATATAATATTGACTGTAGTCACCATGGTATACAATATATCTCCAGAACTTATTCATTCTATCTAACTGAAACTTTGTACTGTTTAATCAATATCTCCCAATTCCTCCCTTTCCCTACCCAAACCCTGGCAACCACCATTCTGCTCTTGGCATTTATGAGTTCAACTTTTTTAGATTCCACATAATAAATGAGATCATGTAGTATTTGTCTTTTTGTGTCTGGCTTATTTCACTCAGCATGCTGTCCACCAGGTACAACAATGTTGTCACAGATGACAGGATTTCCTTCTTCTTTAAGGCTGACTAGTATCCCATTGTGTATATATACACCACATTTTCTCTATTCATTCATCTGCCAGTGGACACCTAGATTGATTCCATATCCTGGCTACTGTAAATAACGCTGCAATAAACATGGGAGTGCAGGGAATTTCTTCAAAGTCCTAATTTCAATTCCTTTGGATATATCCAAATTCCTTTGGAATTGCTAGATCCTTTGTAGTTTTATTTTTACTTTTTCAAGGAAACTCCATGCTGTTTTCCATAATGAATGGCTGTGCCAATTTACATTCTCACCAACAGTCTACACCCGTTCCCTTTTCTCCACATCCTGGGCAACACTTGTTGTCTTTTTTCTCTCTGTTAATAGCCATTCTATTAATAACAGATGTGAGGTGATATCTCGCTGTGGTTTTAATTTGCATTTTCCTGATGATTAGTGATGTTGAACATTTTTTCATATATCTGTTGGCCATTTGTATGCCTTCTTTTTATCCTCAATTATTTTGAATGCTCACATGTTTTTTAATTCATTTCTGTGCTTTGAATTTATTTCTGTTTTGTTCCATTGACATGTTTATTTACTCACAAGTTACCTCCATATTATTCAAATTATTATAGTTCTATAACAAATTTAAATATGGCATAGGGCTAGTCTTCCCTCATTATTCTTCTTTACAGATTTTGTTTTCTGGTGTTTTTTGCATGTTCATATTTTTTCGTATGAACTTCAAAGTCACCTCATTTCATTAAAAATTCCTGTTGGTATATTTTGGAACATGTTGATGTCATAGATTAACTAAGAGAATACTGACACAGCTTCATGATGTTAATTCTTCCTATCCAAGAACATGGTATGCCTTTCCATTTTTCAAGTCATCTTTTGGGTCCCTCAGTAGCATTTTAGGGTTTTCTTTATATATATTTTGCATACTCCTAGGCATTTTATCCTTTTCATCACAGTTGTAAATGTTTTCTGTTCTTCCATTAAATGCCCCAGCTGGTAGTTATTTTTAAGTATGAAGTCCAATGATTTTTGCATACGAATGATGTAGCCACGTCACTGAATTACCTTATTGTTGGTAATAGTTTTTCAGTTAATTCTTGTTGGTGTACCAGGTATACATTCATATCTTTTGCAAATAATGATCATTTTTACTTTCCCTTTTTAATTTTTATATATTTAAAATTTCTTTTAAATTTTATTGCTTTAGCTAGTACCCACAGAACACAGTGAGGTGATTATGAAGATATTGGATGTCCTAGTTTTGTTCCTGACTTTAATGAAAATGCTTTCAGCGTTTCCTCATTTGAAGTAGTTGTTTGTTCTTATTTCACTAAGAGTTTTAACAAATGAAGAATGGTTGCTGATTTACGCAGATAATTTATGCTTAGATCCTCTAAGGTGGTAAATTAATAGATTTCCTGACATTAACCTCCTAACATTTCTTAAACCCACTTGATCATGATATATAATAGCATTCTTTTTCTGTGTTGCCAGATTCCATATGCTACTATTTTATTTGGAGTTGTTGCATGAAATTCACAAGTGAGATCGTTCTGTCGTTTTTTGTGCTCTTCCAGTTGGGTACTGGTAAGAGTATTAATGTTATGCTCGCTTCGCAAAAATAATCTAGAAACTTCATTTTTGTCTATGCCCTGTAACAGTTTATTAAATAGCCCTAGAGAGATCCATCGCTTGAAGACTTGGATGAGTTCAAGGGACTAATCTCAGCCTGCAGCTGGCCCCTGGAAAGAGGGTCTCAGTGACTCAGATGATTCTGTGACCCCTGCGGTTGGTCCGGCAGGACAGTTTCAGTGGTGCTGACCACAGCCCAGAGGCGCAGACTCCCAGGTCCTCCCTCCCACCATCCTGGACCTCCAAGCTGGACCTCCTGCGAGTATTCCAAACAAAAACGTCATAGCAAAGCTGGGCGGGAAGACACAACCGGGGCGAAAAGGGCTGGATGTGGAAGAGAGAACTCCCTCAGGCTGGGCTTGGGTATGCGGTGGGCTGCTGAGGCCGGGCTGGGCTCCAGGCACCCCTTGCCTCTGTCTGGGTAGCTGGGTCTGCCCCATTCCGCCCGCCATGACAGCAGCCTCCGGTTCTCTCTGTCTCGAGGTCTCCAGGTGGCCGTGGGGGCTCTGCCTGTTCCTGGTCCCTTCACCTTCTGCTATGGCACTTTGCGTCCAGTGACCGGCAGCGGGTGGGCAGCCTCCAGTCATTTCCGTGTGTTGGCCAAGGACGCTTCTTCCCGACACTCCATAGACACACCTTACGAGATGCGGGTCCTCCTCCTCCTCCTCCGCAGCCCCCCTGCTCCCGCCCCTTCAGGCCTGCTGGCACAGTTTAATTTCCAGCCCTGGTATTTCTTTCTAGCCCGTGACAACCTCAGGTGGAAGCAATTTCACCGTCTTGTAACTCACCGGGTCATTATAATTAGTATCCGGGCACCCGGGGCGAGGGCGGAAGGAAGAAAGGGAAGAGTTGATCCAGCCAGGCGGAGAGCAGCGTCTGTGGGTGGGGGCTGGGCACCCCTTCCTCCCGCTTCAGCTCGTGACTCCCATTTTCTCAGGGCTCTGATTCCACCAGCACCCGCTCCCCTGTGTGTGTGGAGGTGGGAGTCTCTGACCCAAGAGAGGGGCCTGAGAGCCCACGTCTGAGGCCAGGGTGGGATGAAGGGCCCTGGAAGGAGAGGAGGCCCAGTACCTCTGCCCTCCCCCTGCCCTAAAGGACGTGGTGTTCCTCTGTGCCACCCCTCCCCGCCTCTGGGTCCCTGCAGTCTCAGAGCCAGAGCCCACCAGAGCTGCCGGCGGTGGCCGTGGGGCAGACCTGAGTGCAGCCCAAGCCACAGCAGGAGTGGGAGTGTCTCCCAGAGAAGCTCCCCCAGCGAGGGGAACAGGGAGCCAAACTTCTCATCATGTTGGTAAAGGTATTTTGGTTGCAGCAGAAATGGATGTAAGCAAGAAAGAGGGTTTACGGTTAGGATACTGGGCCTTCTGAGTCAAAGTTAAGAGGCTAACCAGCTCTGGGAAGAGGCAGGGCGAGGTCACTCTAAGAACCCTGGAAGCAGGAAGGGGTGGTCTCCTCTCCAGCTCATGCAGCTGGCTTGACTCAGCTCCCACAGCTCCCAGTCTCTGTGTTTTCAAGTTAAAAGTTCCGAATTCCTCACAGAGACTCATTTATTCATTCATTTGCTCGTGGAATATTTGTTGAGCCCTTCCTGCATGATAGGCAGAATTCTGGGCACTAAGGAGACAGCAGTGATCCAAGGAGACAAATATTTCTTTTGCATCTCACATTGTCATGGGGGCAGAATCTGGTCAGCTCCATTTGTATTTGGTGTCCGTCCCTAAGCCCATCAGCTGTGGCCAGGTGGGGTTTGTGAGCCAGGAGGTCACCCCCAGCGGGTTCTACTGCAATGATCGCAAAACCCTTTAAGACACACATCAGCTGTTGAATGGCATTGCTGAAAGCAGGCAGTGGGCTTAAAAGAAACAGGCCATGGTGGAGCTCATTCAGTCACCTAGACAGCGAGCGTTTGCTCTGGGCAGACTGGGTGTTTTCAAGGAGCATCCTGCACATCCTCTGCCGACCCCCAAGGCTCTCTGGATCCTCCACGTCCAAGCAGGAGGAGCAGGGCTGGGGAAGGCCCTTCACCCAGGCAGCTTCCTCCCTGCACCAGACTGGACTCACCAGGGCCTGGGGGTGAGGGTTGCACTTCTCCCTTTCTGCTATCTTCTGCCCCTGCCCTTGCTGGAAGCTTCCGTGGACAGGGACCTGGCCTGCTCCTTCTGGTATCTGCGATGGCAGAAGCCAGCCCAGGGCTCGGGGCAGTCTTATTGGGGGCTGTGACATGTTGCCCCCCGCACCCTATCTCTGACCAGTGCACACCCCAGGGGACCAGGTCTGCCTGTTCCCTGCTCCTCCCCTGATTCTATAGCTCAGACAAGAGGCTCACCAGCCTGCCTCACTTCCCCTCTTCATCTAACCCCGTGGATTTTCCTGCCTGAGCCCAAGGAGCCCTGGCCTAGCTGTGCCTGGTCTCTGTAGAAGTGCCTGTGAGGACTCCCCAGGAAATTCCCAAATCAATCACTGGGTGTTTCCCACTTTAGACCCAATCTGTAAGGTCCTGGGCCACCACCCCTGCCGGGCCGGAGCCCTGTAAGGGGACCGCTTATAATAATACCATTATTCTCCTTAGCCGGGGGCAGACCAGGCCCTCACTGAAGCGGGCTTGCCATTAGAACCCTGCAGAAACACAGTAATAGCCTGCACAGAAAGCCATTTGTAATGTTGCTATAATTCCCATGATTCATTAAACAGGAATGGAAAATGATAACATTTCCCCTGGAAAAAAACTCCTCCTGGAGTCGCATGCTGAGTTCACTTGGCTCAACTATTTTATTGACTAAGCATCTTGTTGTGCTGATGTGAAGAGCACACAGGCCCAGGCCATTTAGTTTTACATCAGCTGAAATGAAAGCAGGGGAGGGGGTCCCGGCGGGGCCAGGGTTTGACCTCAGAAGGGAACCGCTGCCCCCACTTGAGTGGCCTGGGCTGTCATCCCTGCAGGTCTGGGGCCCTCTGGGGCTGAGGGTCCATTTGACCAAGTCCCGTTCAGCGTCCTCTCCGCTGGGAGGGTGCAGCGTGGGAGGGCTTGGGTCTGCCTGTGCCCGAACCCGGAGCTGGCCTTGCTCAGCCCCGTGGGATGCCACCTTGGGAAATGCCGTGCGGTTTCTCACCCTCCTACACATGATCCGTGAGCCCCAGTGGCTTGCTCGTCTCCTCCCTTTCCTTTTATGGTCTCAGACCGCCAGGCCTTTCAGCGTCCTTGGTAGAGAGGCCTCTGGCACCCAGCTTGCTTCGAGCGCCCCCTCTCCCTCCACTGCGCTGGTCTAGCCAAGGTCTTACCACCCCCTCCCCCCCGAGCCGTGCCATACCCAGCTACTCAGCTTCTGTCTCCAGCCTCCCCAGTGAAGCCACTGCAGAATGGCCAAAGTCATTATTCCAAGAAGCAAATATGACCACATTTACTGTCTTGCTTGGAACCTTGGTGGGATCCCTGCTGCCTAGTGGGCTCATTCCAGGATGCACTCTGTGGCATTCAGGGCCTTTCCCAAGCTGGCCTCAGTCTCCCTTTCCAGCCTAACCTCCAGCCACCTCCACCCTTGCCCCACCATGCACTCTTAGGCTTCAGAGAACCTTCAGGGTCACGCGGGGTCCCCAGGCCATGTCACATGTGTTCTTGCCTTTTCTATGCTGTTCCCTCAGATTGAAATGTTCTTGCCTTTCTTCATTCCTTGGGGAATCCTGGTTCCCCCTGGAACAAGCCATTCCTGAAGTCCTCCCCATCACACTTAACAGGAGCCCTCCCTCTGGTTGTTCAGCTCCAAACCTTGGTATTACCATTTTCTCCTCTTTCTCTCATACCCTGGATCCCTGTAGCTGACCTGCCACCAAATCCTGTTAGCTCTAACTTCAAAATATAGCAAGACTATGACCATTTCCTGGGGCTTGCTTGGATTATGGTAGCCTCATCCGGGGCCTCCCTGTCTCTGCCATTCCTCCCCACTCCCATCCACTAATCTGAGCACATTGCTCCTTTGCTGAAACGCCCTTCACTGGCATCGTGTCTCACTCAGAAAGCCATCCATGGTTCCCACCATGTCTGTGAAGACCTTGAACAGCCTGACCCCCGATCTCCCTGCCTCATCTCCTCTTGTCTCAGGGCCTTTGTAGTTGCTGTCTTGCCTCACCTGAGGGCTCTGTCCCGCATCCCCCCAAGTTATCTGCAGTGTCACCTTCTTGGTGAGGTCTTTCCCGGCCTTCTTTAAAGTTGCAAACTACCTGTATCTGTCCCTCTGGTACTCCTGTTTTCCTCCTTCCTCTTTATTTTTCTTCGTAGCATGCATCACCACCAACACAACATACATTTTATTATTTTTGTTTGTGTAGTTTTTTTATTTTAATTTTTTATTTTGTTTCCCTCCACTGGACTATAAGCTCTATGAAGACAGGGACTTTTTTTTAGGGGTCTTTTTTGTTTATTTCTTTATCTCCCAAACTGTGATTGCATATGTTAGATGCACAAGACACGTCCATTGAATGAATGAGAGACGCCAACTTCCTACACAGCTTTCTCTGACACCAGCAGAGTCAGGACTGTCCCCATGAAGACACCGAGGCCGGGATGGAAAGAGACTTACTCAAGGTCAGTGGCAGGACCAGGAGGAAACCCTTGGTTTCTCAGGTGACAGGAACAGGACCCGCAGGACAGATCTGGGCCCCTGCAATGGATGGGGACAAAGCACTCACTGGTCTTCAACACAGAGCTAGGAGGAGGCTGGTGGCTTCTGCTGAGCTGGTCACATTCTAGCCATCAGACAAATGCAGACCCAGCTGCTGGAGCCATGTGTTCCCAACAATGTCCTGACTCAGAAACTGTCTTGAAGCTCTCTCACAACACACTCTGCCGAGTGATCTTCCCCGAAATGGAGCTGATCGGACACTTGTGAGGAGCAAGCCTGGCCCAGAGCCCTCCTCTCACCCACTCTGATGACGGCTGCGGCTCCTCACTGGGAGTGGAGAACAGCACTCAGGCGCAGGGACTCCAGGCCTTGCGGACCCGAGGGAGCAGAGGCTGAGGACAGTCGCTCCTGTGACCACTCTCTCAACACCCCGTGTGTCTGGACTCTGTCTCAGCACTGCCCAGAGAAGGCCCAGGGCCTGTCATCTTGTCCCCCACCCCTGCCATGAGCCCTGGACACGGGTCCAGGAGCCAGCTGCTCCCCAGCAGAACCACGCACACTCGGGCCAGCGCTCAGAAAATATCTGAAGGGTTTACAGGAATCGAAGCTGGCGTCCGCCCAATGCTGAGGTGAGCCCTTCTTTAGGCTCCCGCAGGCCCAGTTGTTTAGCTTCTCCTCGCACCCTTCCTCTGACGAGGAGGTTACTACCTAATCAAGTTCCAGTCTCGTTTGGGTTTTCTAGAAGCAGACCCCGAGACCAGGACTAAGTGGAACTAGCTTATTGGGAGGTGACCCAGGAAATACTGATGGGGGCGAGGGAGGTCAGAGAGGAAAGGAAGGAAACCAGCCTACAGAGTGTGATGGGAGTGCGTGGCCACGTGGACGCTTGGAGCTTGGCAGGGTGGAGCGTGTCTGGGAGTTATCCCAGCGGGGGGCGAAGAAGCTGGGGTGTTTGTTCGCCAGCTCTCATCCGTCACTGGCTGTCACTAACTTTGGGTCCTTCCAGCCCGGGCACAGTTGGGGCATGCTCCCTCCGCCAGAAAGCCAGTCGTGGGTCCCGGCAGTAAGCTGGGGGGTATGGCGGGGGCTTGACCGCAGCTGCTCTGCTGCAGAAGGGGTCCCTTCCGCCTCGGGCATTTCCTCTCAGGGCTCTGTGCACCCCCAGTCTTTGTCTCACCCCTGGTCACTGGTTCCACCCCGCAGCTCCGCTCCTGTCTCTCTGGCCGGCCTCCCCCGCTGCAGGGTGCAGCCCCCTCTCTTAGGTCCGGCTCCCAGCAGCTTTCCTGCTCGCGTGTCTTTCTCTTCACAGCTGCCAGCATGAGCTTTTGAAACGCCCCCATTGCTGCCCTTCTCACGCCGCACACGCATTGTCATGTGTTGACATTACCTGCTCACTGGTTGGTGGCTCCTTAGACTGAGCTCAGGAGGGTGGGATCTGGGGATCCTGCCCCAGACACTAGGCAGGTGCTCAGCAAGTGTCAATTGAACTGAACTGGCCATGCAAATCCAGTGGCGTCCCTCCCCTGCCCAACTGCCGTCACTGGCTCCCCAGGGTCTCCCAGAGGGGAGAGCCCAAGCTCTCAGTCTGACAGCGTCACCTGCCCCTGTGGACATCTCCGGATTCAAGTTCCGGAATGTTCTCTCCCAGGCCTCCATCTGCCCGTGCAGGAGCCTCACGCATCCCTTCCTTTTCTTGGCTCTAGCAGGGGAATAGACGCAAAGCCTTCGGGGGCCAAGTTAGAAAGTAAGGAGTGAAGCAGGCAGGTGGATGGCAGCGGGGAGTGGAGGCGACTGCAGCAAACTGCTAGAGCTCACGTCCCACCTGCGGGTGTTTGTGTTCCAATGCTCAGAAACCCAGCGCCTGCCGGCCCCAGCCGGGCTCCGGCTGAAGGAACGCAGCCTGCTTCCTTTGCAGCACCCTCCTCCTGCCTTCCCCTCGGGAAATCTAGCTCCTCCTCCGTGAAGTCTGCAAGGATTCTCCCGGCTGGAAGGACTCTGTCTATTCTACTGTCACAACCTTTGTAGCGTCTAGTAGACCATTTGTGTTCCTTTAAAAAAAAATTGAGCACTTACTATGTATAGGGCCCCATGCCAGGGGACTTCTGCATAATTTATCTCACTTAATATATCTTTCTAATTTAAGAAGTTTGTTGTTGGGAAATGTGATACATACACAGAAAAGTCCATAAAATATAAATATACAATATAACAAGTAATTATAAAGCAACCATCCATGTAAACACCATCCAGGTCAAGAAATAGAACTTATTTTGTTGATGAGGAAACATGGGACCAGAGAGGTTAAGTGAGCACCCCCTGGTCATACAGCCAATAAGAGGAAAAACTGGAATTTGAACTTGAGGATATCTGATCCAGGTGCATGATTGTATCACACCATGGCTGCCTCACCTGCAACTAGGGTTGCCAGATTTAACAAATAAAAATATAGGATGCCAGTTTAATGTGAATTTTCAACAAATAACCTTTTGGTATAATTATGTCTCAAATACTGCATGGGACATACTTACACCAGAAAGTTATTTATTGTTTATCTGACATTCGAATTTAACAAGTGTCCTATATTTTATCTGGCAACCCTATGAGCCACATCACTTGGTCTTTCTTGGTCTTTCTTGTGTGATGGTCACTTGAGTCTGTGTCTTTCCTCTCCCTTAGGATGCTCTTGCAGGGCAGAACTCTGTCTTCTTCACGCCCGAGGTCCCCATATACACCCCAGTGCAGGCTCGGGGGATGCTCAGTAAATGCTGCTTGTACACATTGGATGCAAATTGTTAACTGGGCAAGACTCTGGGGCGGTTTCTGCTGACCTTGGCCTGCCTCTGTCCTTAGCAGATCTTTGATACTTTAGAGAAAGGAGATGAAAAGCAGTTGGGTGTCCCTCTTCCTCCACCCTGACCCCTGTTCTAGTCCTGGCTGGCCGCTCCTGAGACTCAAGCTCACGCTGGGAGGACCGGCTACAGTGATAGGACCTGGAGTCCATGATCTGAATGTGGCCCCCTATCCCAGGAGCAAGGGGGGGGGCCTGAGAGGTGTATTGTTCCCATTATACAGATGAGGAAACTGAGGCTCAGCAAGGCTAAGTGATCTGCCAGAGGTCACACAGCTGGTTTGTTTGTGTTTATTTATATTCTAAAGGAATTCCATAGGTTGGTGGATGTGGGGTTAGAGCCGGGTCTGACTCTTGTTCTCTCGTTCCCTGTCCTGCCCCAGGACTGTGGCTTCCCAGCCTATGGGACCCTTCCTGACAAAACACATGAGTCTTGGGTGGATGGAGGTTGGGGAAAGGGAGAGGTGGAGGCCATCCTCACAGACATCGGTGGGGAGGGTCTAGGCTGACCCTCAGTCACAGGCACTCCTGGATAGGCACTCCGGGGACCAAACTGTTCCCCCGACGCATGCACTTCAGGGCAGACCATGTCCGCAGGCCAGTGGAGGAGTGTGGGCTGGTTAGGGGTGGGTTCCTTTGCTGTTGACCTTCCTGGGCAGACCCCAGGCTTAGGTTGTCATTGCTTCAGTCTCTCTTCACCTCATTAGCCAAAAAAGCAAGTCATTCATCAGCCGCTGCTCAGTGCAGAGCTGGGCCAATTGCAACCAAGCCCTTGGCTTTGCAGCTCTGCTGGAGCTGGGGACCCCCAGGGGCCTATGCGGCTCCCCAGGACGTGCGCACGGCCTCAGCCACACATGGTATATATGGATGTGAGCATCTAACCCTGCTTCTGTACCGCTCAGAGCATACCTGGGCTTGCGTCCACTCCTGAGCCCTGGCTGTAGGAGGGACATGCACAGATCAGAGTGTGACCAGAGGAAGGGTGACTCAGGGTGGAGAGTACTCACTGTGTCGTACTTATCAGGGGGGCGGAGGGCAGGCTCTGTGGTCCCCAGCTCTGGGTACAGAGGGCAGTGCTCTCTGCCCAGCTCAGGGTCGGGGGTCAGGGATGAGGTGTGTCTGGGCTAAGACCACTGCGGCCTCCCATCCTGGGCTGTCCCCTGGTAACCAGAAGCCGTGAAATGAAGTGTTTCAGTTCCCTGAGCCAGAAATGGGCAAACCACAGGGAAGGTGATTTGCTTTTCAGATACAGCTGCTGCAGCGGGAGTTTGTGCGCCGAGCGGCCACTTCTCCCACCCGGCCTGCGTAGCCGGCCGGCCTGGCCCCAGGAGGCCTCGGCAGGCTTGGGGACACAGCCCCTGCTCATCCCTGAGCCCTGAGAAAAGCGAGGACAGGAGCACCACCCCATGCCCCAGCTCCCACAGACACGAGGACCCTGTGGCTGGCTGTCCACCACCCCCGCCCCAGGGCAGCAGCACCTCACTCCCCCTCATGCAGACAGTGCATATTTATGAAGTACTTCCTTTGATTTAAGTACTTTTCCAGGTGCCGGGGAACACAGCACATAAAAACCCTTGTATTCCTAGAGCCATCATCATGGGAGGCGGGGGAGCCCGACCACAAACATTAATAAGTAAAATGGAGAATATGTGCGATGTGACAAGTTTCATGAAGAAAAATGAAGCCGGGATGCAGGATAGGGAGCGTTAAGGGCTGTCACCGTAATTAGCGTGGGGAAGAGACGTGAGCCAGGACCTACAGGACGGAAGGAGGGAGCCCCGCAGTTCCTGGGGGAGGAGAGGGCCAGGCAGGTGCTGGTGGACTCCCCTGGTTCAAGGGCACGTGAGGAGGCAGGACCCCTGTGTCGGGGGCTTGGAGCCGGGGTGGGGGTTAGGAAATCAAAGCCCGACAGCCTCATCGTCTCGCTGCCATTTACTGAGCACTGTTACCAGCCGGATCTGCCCCGGGTGTCTCCACAATGTCATCTCCACAGTCTCATGTTGACCCCGGGAGGTCAGCACTAGGATCATTCCCACTGAATAGACGAGGAAACTGAGGCTTGGGGAGGTCACGTGACTGCCCAGGGTGTTACAGACCACAAAAGAGCCCCGACTGGAGCCCAGACAGGTCAGACCCCCAACCCCATGCTCTTCATGTCTCATGGTCCTCAGAAATGGATTAAAAAAGCTATCATTTATTAAACCCACCCTCACTTTGGGGAGATTTGCATTCAGTTCCCTATGGTTTCCTCTGGAAGGAAGCCCCTAGGTCAGAGCTTTCTGGGCATTTGCTTCTTCCTGAATGTTCCCTGTCTCCACATTTAGGGCTTCTCTGTTTTCCATGGACCTATGCACCTTTGGGCTGCCTGGAATCTCCATGGTCCACGCCGAATTCTGTCTACCATCTTGCCTCCTGTTTCCCGACTGAACCGTTGATACCTGGTGGCTGCCTGTCTCCCTGCCCAGTCCTGACACCAGAGAGCCCCCATTTCCCTAACTGCCGCCTGCAACGGGCTGAGTTCTGACCCATCCTCCCCCTCACCAAATCCGTATATTGAAATCCTAAATCCCCAGTAACGCGGAATATGACCGTATTTGGAGATAGGGCCATTAAAGAGGTAATTAAGGAAAAACGAGTTTGTTAGGGTGAGCCTTAACGCAGTATGATTGGTATCCTTGTAAGAAGAGCAGATTGGGACGCAGACACCTACAGAGGGAAGGCCTTTGGAAGACGCAGGAAGAAGACGCCCCTGCAGGCCAAGGCGAGAGGCCTCAGAAGGAACCAACCCTGCTGACACCTTGATCTTGGACTTCCAGCCTCCAGAACCGTGAGAAAAATAAATTTCTGTTATTTAAGCTACCCCGTCTGTGGACCGTTGTGGCAGCCCTGGCAAACTAAGACACTTCCTTTTCCCTGTTCCCAATCCCTGTTCTGGGTAGGAGAGCAATGCCTCACGGGTTGTCTCGCCAGGCTAGGAACACAGCAAGCCTGACCTCGTGTTCCTGCCTGAGTCCTGGGGAATAGAGGCCAAGCCTTGCTGACATCCCGTCCACCGGCAGCCGTCACGCAGCGTCCCCCACTGACACTCCAATACGTAGCTCTTCCGCCACGCTGCCCTTCTGACACACAGGCGTTCTGCCACCCTGTCATTCTGATATGTTGGCCGTCAGCCTCGCTAACATCCTGCCCCGGCAAAATTCCTCGAAACTGACATGGAGAAACATGGACTCTGGCCTCAGCCTCGTTCTGCCACGCTGACATCTCGCCCCACGGACATTCTCGGTGCTCTGAGACAGTGACCCCTCCGTATGCTCACCTTCCTGTTGCAGTGCCAGGGTTGGCCAGCCTTCCGACTTCACCGGCTAACGAGCATTCTGTTCGGTTCCCTCTTCCTCCCTGCATCACCAACACGTTCCAGCTGCCAGCCCACCGCCCCGTCATCGTCCTGGTCATCCTCACGGTAGCCCTGCCCGCTGGCTTGGCCCCATGCCGCCTCCACCCCCATCAGACCCACGTCCCCTCTCCCTCCCCCTGGCGCCCTACTCTAACTGCTCCCGTGGAGCCACAGCCGAAGGCACTAGAAAGGCCTCAGGCTGCTCACACCCCCTTCCGGGGAGCAGTTGCAAGCGTGGGGTTGCAGGGACGGGCAAGGGGTCCACAATTCCACCCCATCCCTGCCTGGCTCCAGAGTTCGTGCTCAGTCAGCACCTTCACTCTGAGCGGCTCCATGTCTAAGGTTTGGGGTTCTGCAATCCCCCTTTCTGAGCAGAGCTTTGTCTCTCACCCTCTCACTCCCTAGAGACAGCTCTTGGGGACCCACAATCTCTGAGACCCCCTCAACCCCCACCCCACGTCCATCAGACCAGGTGGCTTAACTGCTTCCTGCCCAGCGGTGTCAGCAGATTAGCTGAGCCAATGCTGTTCCGGCCCACATCCCAGGACCCTTTGTCTGTCGCCTTTCTGTCCCTGGGTCAGCCTGGGGAAGACTTGGAGCTGGTGGATGAGCAGTGAACTTAGAGTTGGGTTCAAATCCTGCCTCTTGCTCTTAAGGGCTGCACGGCCTTGGGAGAGTGGCCTGATGTTCCTGGACATTTGTAAGTGGGGCTGGTCCTGCCTCTCACGCTTTAGATGGAATAGCGGGTTGAGGTTGCTTTGCAGACTGCCAAGTGCACGTGGCTGGCAGGGGCTGCTGCGTGTCTGGCGTGGTCACCTGCTCCGCTCTGAGCTGGGTTCGGGCCTGGGGCCCTGAGCTGCTCAGGGATCCCCTCGCTCGTCTATGAGAAAGTCCCTCTCAGGGGGGAGGATGGCTTCATGTCCCAGGGGCCTGGCCCAGCCCCCTCCATCCTGCCCCCTCCACCAACTGAGCCCGCCCACCAGCACTTGCAGGCTGCTATTTCACATACAAACATGTTTGTGTTCTGCTGCCTGGAAAACAATTCGCCCCAATCATAAAGTCCCTTGAATACAGCACCTCCCTCCTGATACATGTCGCTTCCCTTTCCTTCAGGGTCAAGTTTCTAGAAGGAATAGTTTAGATGTGATTAACTCAAATCCTGGCTTTACTTGTAGCTGTATGTTGTGGGCAAGTTCCTTTGTTTCTCTGTGCCTCAGTGGCCTCATCTGTAAAGTGGGCTTAATAATCTTTACCAGCATGTCAGGAAGATTAACTCAGATTCTCCACGTGAAGCACGTAGTGCAGTCTGGCACGTAGTGAGAGCTAATTGAATAATTCATTGCTGCTATTGTTCTTGTTGTTTTAGCCTCAGCTCCCATATTGTCCTCAATCAGCTACAGCTTGGCTTCCTCCCTCCTCCCAACTCTCCACCAAAAGGCTTGAGTCACCAGTGGCTTTCCCGTGGCCACTCCCTGTTTCCCTCTTGGGCGCTCTCCCAGCGTCTCTGCGGGATTTGCACGGCTGGAGGCTGCCAGAAGTCCTGTGATGGACGCCAGCCTGTGGCCAGTGGGAGGCTCATGGGACAGCTCCATGACAAATGAAGGGGCTGGTTTAGGGCTTGTCACTTTGTGGGCGCTCAGTGTTTGTCACTGAGCACTTGGTCTCTCCCAGACAGCTCTGGAAGCGTAAGGAATGGGGCTCCCGCAAGCTCCAACGTGTTTGGAGGTTAGTTCTGGGCTGAGACTCAGTCATTTCCGAGATGTTCAAAAGGAATTCGGACTGGCAGCCCCTTGCGGGTAGGAACTGTGTTTCATTTGACCAGCACAGAGCAGCATCCACAGTTCTCTTGTTGAAGATGAACAGAGGGACGGGGTGAATGTCCTCATGGAACCGGCTCTGTCGGTGTGCGCAGTTGGGAGGAGGAGTGGGGGGTTAATGCTTTCACGGGGTGAGTACACAGCTCCGTCTTCGCAGTTCCAGGGAGGAATCTTTTCCCTTTTTAGCTCAGGCAGCCTGGCTCCTGCATTGCACAGCTGCCTGGTTTGATCTCTTATTTATTACAGAGAATATTCTCTGTTATGATGAGTGAGGTGGATGGAGTTTCAGGAGCCTCAGTTTTCACTGCTGACTTTGCAGCCAGCCTGTTCAGGACACTGGCACCTCCACTGGCCACTGTGGCACTGCATTCATTCTCTCACTCATTCATTCTTTCATTCATCAAATGTGCTGACCCATCACTCGCCAGGTCCTGAGCCGGGTGGGGGAGAGGCCAGAAGAACAAACATGGGAGTAGCTGAGTAATGGCCCCCAAAGATATCCATGTCCTAATCCCTAGAACCCGTGACTCTTACCTTACATGGCAAAATGAAATTTGCGGATCATGATTAAGTTAAGGATCTTGAGAGGGAGAAATCATTTTGGATTATCCAGTGGGCCCAATATATTATCCAGTGGGCCCAATGTCCTTAGAAGGTGGAGGCAGAAGGAGGTTTGGCGCAGAAGAGGGGACAGTGATGTGGGCAGAGGTCGAAGTGACGCCCTTGCTCTGTGAAGGTGGAGGGAGGGGCCGCAAGCCAAGGAATGCGTGTGGCCGCTGGCAGCTGAAAAAGGCAAGGACACAGATTCTCCCCTCAGAGGCTCTGGAAGAAACCAGCACTGCCAAAGTCTTGCCTTTAGCATACTGGAATTTCAGATTTCTGACCTCCAGATGTTTTATGCTACTAAGTTTGTGGCAATCTGTTACAGCAGCGATAGCAAACACATACAACTGCCCTAAGGTACCCAACACCTAGGGGAGAAAAGACATCTTTGCACAGGGATTGGTGCTGTAATAGGGTATGGCGGAAGGGGGAGGGGTAAACAGAGGCTGCAGCCCACCCTGCAGCGTAGGGGAGCAACCTGGGAAGGCGTCCTTGAGGAGCTGCTTGCCAATCTCATGGGAGGCATGTTCGAATATTCCCCAGAAGGACGAGGAAGGGGAGGGAAGAGGGGCTTTAGGAGCACAGAGCGGCAAGTGCAAAGGCGGAGCTGGCGTGGGAAACGACAAGGCGCAGTTGGGAGCAGTGGGAGGGTGGCTGGGTCAGATCGTGGCCTTCATGTCAGGGGCTGGGACTTGACCCTGCGGGCAATGGGAAGCTATTATGAGCTGCATGAATGGCTCCAGTTCTTCAGCCCTCCCTGCACCCAGGCCCATTGCTGGGCGACTTCAAAGATCCTCCCATCAAGGGCAGAGTATATTAAATATCTTCCCACCTCATCATACTAGGTCAGCTGTGTGTCTTGCTTTGGATCTTAGAGTGATACAGGTTGACCATGTGACAATTCTGAGCCTAGGTCTCAAGAGGGCTCTCCTCTGCTGGTCCCAGGAGGGGAATGTGCCCAGTGAGGCCCACATTGGAGCCAAGCCCCCAGGTCACCTGCAGATTATGAGTGGCCTCAGCCAAGGTCAACTGACCCCAGGCAACTTGCAGATGCATGAGCTACAATAACAAATGACAGCTATTCTAAGCCACTGAGTTTTGGGGTGGCTCGTTATGCAGCAGTGGCAGCTGATTGGTGCACCAGTGAAGCGTTCACAGGAAGAGAGTGACATGGCCAGATCTGCACTTTAGAAAAGCCTCCTCGGTGTTGAGACACTGGAGGATGGATTGGAGGAGGTGAGGGTGCAGACGGCAATCTAGGCGAGAGGTGCTGAGGGCCTCCGAAGGACAGGGAGGGAGGAGACAAATACAGGCAGCACTAAGGAGACAGGCTAGACAGCAAAACTAAGTTACACACTAGAATGGTTAGAGGAGAGAGGAGATCTGGGTGATGCCAAAACATAAGGCGCTGGACCCTGCATTGCAACAGGGTACACGTATGGGTAAAGTGATAAGCTCTGGTGTGTTGGTTTGCTATGGCCAGGATAAATTTATATTAATAATTATATGTCTGGGCCGGGCGCGGTGGCTCACGCCTGTGATCCTAGCACTCTGGGAGGCCGAGGCGGACGGATTGTTTGAGCTCAGGAGTTTGAGATCAGTCTGAGCAAGAGTGAGACCCCATCTCTACTAAAAAAAAATAGAAAGAAATTATCTGGACAACTAAAAATATATAGAAAAAAAAAATTAGCTGGGCATGGTGGCGCATGCCTGTAGTCCCAGCTACTCGGGAGGCTGAGGCAGGAGGATCACCTGAGCCCGGAGTGTGAGGTTGCTGTGAGCTAGGCTGACGCCACGGCACTCACTCTAGCCAGGGCAACAAAGTGAGACTCTGTCTGAAAAAAAAAGAAAAATTATAAGTCTGGAACTTCAAGATCCAGACTGGGGAACATCAAAGAGTTAGTGACAATGAATTAGTGAAAGTGGATGAAGGTGTTAACAATAAGCAGAAAGAGGGCCAAGTTTTGGACCCTGGAAACCCCACCCTTTATGGAGCTGATGGAAGAAGAAGAGTCCAAGATGGCAATGGAGGATAGTCAGAGAGGAGGGGGAGAACCATGGAGGAGCCGGTGTCCAGAAGCCCCCAGAGGAAGTGTATGGTCAGCGGTGTCCTGGGCACTTGCCAGGGAGGATGAAGACCCAGGGGGTTGTTGAATGAGCCCAGGGCCTGGCCAGTGGACAGTCAGGAGTCACCTCAGCGAGAGCAGTTTCAGGGGTGGGAGGCTGGCGGTGGGATGGGAGGCGAGGAGTGGAGAGAATGAGTGAAGGAAGACCCCGGCGTGGAGGGGGCAGAGAGGGCATCTCGGGGTGGAGGGACCCAGCGTGGGTTGTTGTCAACGGTTCTGAGCAAGGGAGAGAAACGGTCTGATTGAGATTTTTAAAAAGATCACTCAGGCCGTTGCGTGGCTACTAGATTGTGGAGTGGCAAGTTGCGGGAGGCCAGGACGGCAGCGAGGAGACTAGTTTAATGGTCCCGGAGAGAGGTGACGGTGGCTTTGACAGTGGCAGTGGAGTTAAGTGCACAGCTGGAGGAAGTGGCCAAATTTGTTTATTTTTTCTTTTTTACATTAGGACCGGAAGGGCTTGGCTATGGATTGGACTGTGGTGCGTGCGCTTGTGCACGTGTGTGTGTGTGTGTGTGCATTGCGTGTGTGCACACGTGCACAAGGGAGGAATGTAGGATGGCTTCTAGGCTTTTGCCTGAGTAGTTGGGGAGGCTGGGGGAAGAGCAGAAGCATGTTTTTTGGAGGGGGAAGATTGTGGACTCATTTTGTCTCAGAGATGTTGAGTTTAAAATGCTTGTTAAGAAATGCAAATGTAGAGATTAAAGAGGCAGTTGAAAGTGTGTATCTGGTGTTCAGGGGAGAGGCTTGGGCTGGAGATACAAATTCACAGTCATCAGTGTACACTGAGCACTTGAATCCCTGTGGCTGGGTGAGAGTTCCTTGGGAGCGATGGAACTACAAGTACTTGCTCAGCGCCGTCTCCTCTGTTAGCCTCTAAATGCCACAAAAGCGGGGCCCTTGTCTGCCTCCCTCAGGCATGGCTGTGTGCTGGTGCCTTGAACAGAGCCTGGCGTATAGTAGGTGCTCAATAAATGCTCATTTGAGGAATGAGGTGCATGAGTGTCATAGGATTTGGGCAGGTCGTGGAGCTGAGAGGTCTGAGTGTGTCAGCCTATGGGCAGGAAGCTGCCTTGTTACTATTCAGGAGGGAACGTCATGAGCCATTTCTCTTTCCCATGGCCACATCTTTGCTCCCATCATCTCTTCTGCCTGGGATTCTCTGCGAACCCCCAGGCCCCTGACCCATGAGGACAAATCCTGCTTCCTCTGCCACCGAGCATTATGAACGCTCTGGGCAGCTGTGCCATCCGGCTCCCACTGACTCTTCTGGTCCATAAGGAGGTTGAGAGAATTCCCCAAACCCTCGGAGCTTCGCGAGCTTGGCAGCCACGGGACAGAACTGGAAATGAGGGAGTCTGGTGAGTCTGTCCCCACGACTTGCCTTCCATGTGCACACAAACCTGCATCCTAGACTCTTGCCAGGAGGGAGGTCAAGTTAGGAAAATGCACATTTTCTACATTTTGCAAAATGAAGACATTTTCTTGTTTGGGGTTTTCTCACCTTCTTCTGTCCTCTGGGATGTCTTGGTCTTTTTCATCCTCACAGACAGAAATTTCTCTGGGGTTTGGAGATGGTCTTAAGCTCCTGCGCGCTGTGCTTCAGTCCCCTTGGTGCTTCTGGCAGCCGTGGCAACTCAGTGCTTTGGCGGTTCCTATGGGTCTGTGTGGCCCTGCCTCGCCGGTGCCCTCTGTCTTCAGCACAGATCCCCTTTAAACTGGGGGAGCTGCTTCCCAAGACCCCTTGGGATCTGCCTGTCCTTCCTCGCCGGGACCACTCCAGGTCCTGGTAGGACTGTGACATTCCCGTTCTGCCTCTGGAGCCGTCTTTCCCTTGGAGACCCAGACAGGGGCTTGTGTCCCTCTACTAGGAAGATACTTTCAGACCTGCCTTTTCTTAGAGAAGATGCGTTTGTCAGGCTAAGTTCTGCTTTTCTCCTTTCTGTGACCTCAAGGGCAGGTACGGCCAAGTCCCTCTGTGCCTCCCACTTCTGCTTCCCCAGTGGTGACTTATTGGTCAAAATCTGTCCAGAAAAATAGTTACCCTCATCAGTTCTTTAACTGATCTGAGCAGGGGTTTCTTCATTTCTACATACAGTGGAACGATAGCACCTCCCTGCTCAGGTTGTTTCAAGGATTAAATGAGATAATATCTTGGAATGTTCCTCACACACTTCCTGACACTGAGCAGGCACCGGATAATGATCCCACCCTCAACCCTCCCCTACCTCCCTCCGTTCCTGATATTTTCTTTCCTCTCACTTGTCCTCTGCCTGTGGGTTACCACACCGTGAGGCGGCACCTAAGCCCTGCCCAAGCTGCCGGGTGGAGGGCGAGTCCCTTCTTTCCCATGGCAGCTCCCGCTGGACCATCTACAGGGGAACGAGCCACCTGCATTTGCCTGGAACTGAGTGGGTTCCTGAGTCACGGGACTTTCAGGGCTAACAACAGGAAAGTCCCAGGCAAGCCAGGACAAGTTGTCACCCTCCTCGTTGGCCCTCTCTGTAATCATTCCAGGGGCCAGAAGCAGGCGTCACCTGTACTGTCTCTGACTCCACCTTGGACAGGGCATGCAGGGCTGGCACTTCTAAATCTGGTGGTCCCGGCCTTGGCCAAGGGGCAGCAGTTCTCGGCTCTGCTGACAGGGTCCCTGTGCCTCCCCCTCCTCAGTCGGGGGCCTCCCGTCCCATCCCCTTGGGAGTGGCTCAGAGCTGCAGGCAAGTGGCCCTGAGACTATCGAAGGCACCAGTGTTGGCTGCTCCATAGCAGTGGTCACTGACACTCCTGACCATTGTCCCGCAGCCGCCACCACCACGGTGCTATACGCAAGTCAGTTACTGCGCATCCCCCCGGGAGCACGTCCTCGGTCTGCGTGTGCTGTGACGGTGTCAAGGCCCTCCCAGTGTTTTACCTGTCAGCTCTTGGCTGGCCGCGGGAAGCAGGTCTCCGAGAGGCAGCTGTCATTTCTGCTGCACCGGCCTGAGGCTGGCCTTGCACCAGCTGGTGGCACAACCTCCTGGGAAAGGGCCCGTGTAAATACGCCCGTGGGCTCCCCTGGGCTTGGATGACCTGTGGGCTTGGAGGTCTTTGACTCCAAAAGACCGGATTTTCATGCCCGACTCTACCATTGACTCACTGTGCAGCCTCAGGGCATTAACCACCCTCTCTGATTTTGCTCCCTTCTTTATCTGCAGAGCGAGAGTGGGAATACCTTCAACACTAGGTCACTAAAGGAGAAGCACCTGGCACAAGGAGAGTGAGGTGCCTGGCGAGAATCTGGTGACAGGCAGTCTTTTCCTTCCTATGTCTCTTTTTGTGGGACTTTGGTCTGTCTGTCTTGTGTCTCATTGGTATTACGATGTCTGCCAGCATTGGGGATGGACGGGACAATAGCAAGCAAGGACAGTCATGGTTTAGAGTTCTTCTTCTGCAGGCCAGGAACAAGTTAACCAAATTTGGCACAGCCCTTTAAACATGGATCAGTCACATCCCGGCTTCACCAGGGCGTGGCAGTGGGGCCTGAGGGCTTTGGCTGGCGCAGTCTGGGGGGTAAGAGAGGGCTTTTCGCACCTCCTCCCTCCCTACATCCCTCTCCCGTTGCCCAAACATGGGTGCAGACCGGCCTCCAGGCTAGGCATGGCCTCAGGGCGCTGTCTGCAGCCCCCTCTCCTGTTGATGAGCTGGTGTCTTGGGAAAAGCCTCCAGGCTCTTCTGAGCTTCCCTTTGGTCATTTGTCATTGTAATTTGTAATTTTGGGGATGTTAATGTCTTCCTAATGGGAGTTTTGGTAGGCCCCAACAAGACAACCGGCATGAACACTCGTTACAAAAAACAAAGTGCTGAGTGCCCAGGAGTGCGATGAGGTGCCTATGTGACTTTCAGGGGAAGAGCCATGTCGGGGTGGGGACGGGCACGGTGGGAGTAGGAGAAGGGCTCTGGGAGCAGGGCGGGAGGGCGGGGCCCGCTGTCCGGTCACCTGGGGCCCAGCCTGCCCCTCGCTGCCGCGCCCTGCCTGGCTGCATTGATTTACTTGAAAGTTTTTAATGGGTTATAATTGGAAAAGGCCTGGGTGAGATCTGCATATTGATTTGACATTTAAGTATATGATTAAATAAAAGCTGACTGAGGTCATCACTTGACTAAATTGGCTTAATGAGTGTTGATTACCCTGTGCATGTTAATTTCATTTACCCTGATTACTCCATCCATCTTTCCCAGGGATCTATTAGCACCTTTGACTCAATTGTACTTGAGGGAATAAGCGGCAGGGTCAGTGGCCGTGGAGGGGTGGCCCCTGGTCTGTCTGCCTGTCCATCTGGCTGTCCACTGAGCCCCGAGTGTCTGACCCCCGCGGCATTTTCTCTCTCTCTCCCGCTCCCACCCTGCACCTCCTAATCACCGAATCAGAGCACCAGCCCTCTCCGAACAGGAGTGCCTCCACTTCGCAATCAGGTGTGGGGACGGAGGGGGGCAAGTTGTGATACGGGGAAGATGAGAAGCATCTCCTCTCTCCGTCTACACCCTCCCCGCCCCGACACACACAGAAACACTCCTTCCTTGTGTGAGCCTGGGGGAGGGGGAGCCAAGAACTCGTCTACTCCATTGTCCGCGGGCGGGACAGTGCTTCTGCATTCTGGAGGTGGGGATCCCAACAGCCGGGTTCCATCGATGCCTTCTGCGTGCCCCTGGGGACCCACTACTGCTCTTCTCTGACCTGCATTGGTCCCTGCACCCTGCTCACCGCATGGACCTGCCAGTGGACTCCTTTGCCCTCTGGTTTCCTGTTGGGTTCAGCCAACGGCGAGCCCAGCAGGAGATTAGAAGGAGGGAGTGGAGCAAGGTTGGGGTGTTAGCAAGGTTGGGGTGTCATTTCCCGGCTCTTCCCTGCTCGCTGGCCAAAGATCTCAGTCTCCTGGGCCGGCCCCCTCCACAAGGCTCTCTCTCTGAGTTCCAGGGCTGTCCCTTTCCTTGTCCTTTCAGTCCTAGGGTGGTGACAAAGCAACAGTCCCCCTCCCCCATACAAGCCTGGGGGAGCTGCACTGTCCCCGCGGCTCCCCTACACCCTGCCCATACCTTTGTAAATAGACCCTTCATAAATGCTCCTTAAATTACCCAATTTGAGGGCGCCATCTGTTTCCTGCTGAGACCCTAACTGATACAGCAGGCAACATATTTTCCCACTCAAAAATCAGACACAGTCTGACTAGCCCAAGCCTAGATCAATCCAGGTCCGCCCCGCACCCTGGGTCTCTGGATGCTGGTGGAGGATCCACTCGCTCAGGACTCCTCGCCAGAGTCCTGGCAACCCATTGTCCTCACTGGCCGTGCCGACCACCTTGACCTTCCTGGAGCCCCTGGTCCCAGCTACCCCTCACTCTCAGCCCACACACTCGCCCTAACTTCGCCAGAAAAAGGCTCTTAGTTGTTGGGAATTTGCCTTAATGCTGTGATCTCGTTCACCCAGCCACAGTTCATCTCTTGAGGATCATATTTTCTGGATCCTTCTGTCCAAGATAAATATCCCTACCTTTGCCCTATTTTCCTTCCGGTCCGTTTTCCCCACAGATGCCACGAGTCTTTTCCCGTTGGTCCAAAAACACGTGTAAGTTTCCCTCTCACCCCCATCCTCTCCTCCTCCGCAGGTGCACTCTGAACAAGCCACCTGCACTCTGCGTCATGGGTTCTTCAGCCCTTTTGTCCCCTCACCAGAGACTTCCACGGTAACAGCTCCAAAGGGGCCATCTCAGACCCAGTTCCTGGGGCTGCCAGTTGCCCAAAGCAAAGGCCCTCTCTCCTTTCCTGTGCCAGCGTGGAGATCACTCCCCTCCCCCCCAATCACCCAGCTTGGAAGCCAGCGGAGACGTGATGCTCTGGTGCACCTGCCTGGGTCCGTCAAAGTCAACCGGGGAGGGGAGACACCCAAGCCTGGAGCCCGCGTCCATCCCACCGGGCTTCTGGACAAGACGCCATCAGCTCCTCTCTGTTGTATACACTCCTCTCCCTTCCCACTCGCTCCCTCCAATGTCTCACAGGCTACAGTCCCTTCCTCTCCATCCTGGACAAGACACCCTAGTTCTGGCCTCACCGTCTCTTGCCTGGACTGTTAGTACAGACCTGGGCAGCTCCCCGGCCTCCCAACGCTCCCTCCAGCCCAACCTCCACTCATGGCAGCTGGAGCTATGGCTCTGAAGGGCAAGTCTGATCCTCTACTTGAAAGGGCAGCGCCAGGGCAACCACTGCAGCATGGCACAGTGTGGTCCTGGGGACTCCTATGCATCTGTCAAAGCCCATTCAGTGGTCTTCTCTTTGGCGAAGCTGTCCTGACTCCATCCTCGGCAGAGTTTGCTCCCTCCTCTGAGCCCTGTGCCATCTCATTTCTTTCCCTGCCAGAGAACTCATGATGGGATTCCACAATAATCTGTTTCTATGTCAGCTTCTCCCTCTGTCTGGGAGCCCAAGCCCATGTCTAATGTGTCCCTGGACCCCAGGGCCCCCGACAAGGCCTGGGAGAAGCACTCATTCAATCATTTAACAAATATTCATTTGGCCTTCCCATATACAAACCATTGTTTGAGGATAAGGCACTGGGCTATGGTAGTAAACAAAGCAGACAGAAATCCCTGCCCTCCTGAGCTTCCGTTCTAGTGGTTGGTAGAGGGAGACAGATAATGAACAAAAAGACAAGATGATTTTTAAAAGACACAAATGTTATGATGGAAACACAGCAGGGTGATGTATTAGAAAATGGATAGGGGCAGAGTGGTGGCCAATTTAAGCCGAGTAGTCAGGGAGTGTTTTACTGGGAGGTGATTGTTGAATTTAGACAAGAAGAAGCCAACCATAGAGGTGCAAAGGCCCTGGGGCAGAAGTGAATTGGGATTAGGAAAGACCAGTGCACCCGCAGCAGTGGCTTGGGGGGGTGGTGGGCAGCAGTGGAGTGATCCACCCTGGGAAGAGATACATTTTATCATTGATATTGTTTAGATTGGTCCCTGTGCATGATGATAATAAAATGCAGAGTGATTTTTAGTTGGTTTTGTTACCATGGTAAGAAATCAGTGACTTGGTGAGTGGGTCTGCAACTCCTCAGCATGTGTCAGCATGTAGAAGATTCTGAGAATGGTGGGCTGGAGGTTTGGCTTACAGCTGTGTGTCCTTGGACAAGTTGCTTGACTTCTCTGGGCCTTATCGCTCAACCTCCTGCTTCCCATGTGGGTAAGTTGGCAGGTCAGGCCTGTGCACAGAGCTCCCTGCATGCCTCCCTTTCTCTAGACCTGATCCTGGGGAAATGCTGATGGGCACACTCAGCCCACAGACCTCATGCCCACCGCCTAGCCTGCCCAGATCTTTCTCTGTATCTGGCAGGGGAAAGGGCAGAACCCCTAGGCTAAGGGCAGTGGATCCCGGGGCCTCCGCTTTTGCCCAGTAGAGTCCCAGTCTCATTGAGATGGAAGTTATTCAGTCTACATCCCAAGGCTGCAAGAGGGGATGTGACTTTCTCTCAATCACGGCAAATCAGCAGGAAAATGTGGACCTTACACTCAGTTCTGATTCAAGTCTATTGCTCTTTCCACCTCGCCCAGGATGATTAGTGGACCCTGGTTGTAGACATTTCTGGAGGGTGTGATCATCCTCTCAGCCTCTGTTCCTCCATCCACAGAGGAGGGGAAGTCAAGCTCGCCGCTTCCCTTGGGGATTGGCTGGCATATTCGTTTCCTAGGGCTGTCATAACAAATGACCCCAAACTGGATGGCTTTAAAAATCAAAAATGTATTCTCTCACAGTTTTTGGAGGCTAGAAGTTGGAAATCAAAGTGTTGGTAGGGCCATGCTTCCTCCGAGGCCTCTCGAGAAGAATCCATCCTCACCTTTTTCTAGCTCATGATCACTCCTGACAGTCTGTGCATTCCTTGGCTTATAGCTGCATCACTCCAGTCTCTGCCTGTGTCTTTTCATAGCCTTCTTTCCTGTGCGTGTCTCTTTCTAAATCTTTCTTTCCTTATGAGGCTACCTGTCACTGGATTTAAGGCCCACCCTCATTGCGTATGACATCATCTTAACTTGATTGTATCTATAAAAGCCCTATTTCCACACAGGGCCACATTCACAGGTACTGGGGATTAGGACTTCAGTATGTCTTTTTGGAGGTGACACCATTCGACCTGCTGCAGGAAGGAATAATGACAGGGAAGGCTTAGAACTGAAGACTGGGAGGGAAGACCACGGGGCAGGGGCTGGGAGGAATTTGAATTCAGCATCTTGTTTTGAGGCCCTTGCCCTGGGGTGGGGGTGGGGGACGGGGTTCCACACAGTTGTGCTACAGGTGGGGTGACTCAGAGATGGGGCTGCCAAGCTTGAGGGTATCCTAGGAACGCAATCCTGCGCTTCTTGGCATATTTCCCTCACCTTATGGGGCTGAGAAATACAACATTTTTGGAAACTTGGAAAGCTTAGGTTAAAAAAAAAAATAACTCAAAGCTTTTATTTTTCTTTATGGGGAAAAATAGAAATTTCGGGAAAATTTGAAACATATGCAATACTTATTTTTGTAGCACCCTTTGCATATCTAAAGTCACTCTCTTGATTTAGGAGTGTAAATGCAACCTTATGTAATTCGGTTTGCTCCATAAAATGATCATGTTTGGCAAATTCAATCAAAAACTATAGCTTGCTCAGACAATAACGATAAATTTGCTAATTGGATGAAGTTTTCAGCGCTTTAGACTTGGGAACAAATGGAAGTCTGCGCAGCTGAGCTTTAAGTGTGAGCTCCACTGAGGTGAACAGAAAATAGCAGTGTGCTAGGAAGAAGGATTAACACAGGCACGCAAACGTATGTTCTAGATAATAAAATGTTATATATAATATTAACGATTATAGTCAACAGCATAACCGTGACTTATTGGATGCCTGCTATACTCTCGACTTAATCCTGTGAGACAGGGCTCTCCCCACCTTACAGATGAGGAAACTGAGGTTCAGAGAGGTTCAACAATTTGAACCAGTAACTCTCCAACCAGTAACTGGTTGTGCTTTTAGATGCATTAGGAGTTGAACGTCAGCACAATTATCAATAAAGGTCTGCTTCTGCCGTGACACCATATAGTCACCAGCACTGCCCAGGTCATGGAAGTTTGTTTCTTGGATTTAGTGTCGTCTGCTGTGTGAAGCAGGTATGATGTCTTCAGCACTAGGAAGCAAGCTGAGAATGTGAGGGTGCCTTGGGACCTTGCAGGAACTAGGGCAGGGACAAAGCAAGGGTCTTGAGCCCTGGGGGTCAGTTTGAGGATGACAGGCAGGGCGCTGAGGGCAGTACTCACGGGGGAGGCAGCTGGCAAGGAGTGACCAGAGGAGGTGCTGGTGCCTGTGGGTCAGGGGCTGCCTGTGTCGGTCTCTGAAAGGCCGAGGATGCGGCTGGAGGTTCCGGGGTGAGCTGGGAAGGAGTTGTTCTTGACCGTCCATTCTAAGTTTAGGACATAAGTCAGCTCTCTACAGAGTGAAAGCCAAGCGCAGGGACAGGGGACAGCAGGGTCCATGAGGAAGCCAGACAGGAAGCCTAGAGAGGGAGGCCGGGCCAAACAGACCAACGTCCCTGAGCACACCTCTGCCCCTGGACACATTGTCCAAATGAGACTCACTTCTGAGCTGTTGCTGTCATCGGTTCCTGCTTCTATACCTTTATTATTTCATTCTGTGGGCTCTCCCGGGGCTGCTGAGGCAGGGCCTCCAGGATTCCTGCCTCTTCCTTACCTGGGTTTTCCCGCCTTGTCACCTGGTGGTGTCAGTAGAGCTGACTTCTTTCTCACACCGCTGGAGCCTGCCCGGGACCCTGGACTCACCTTCCCCGTCCCCTGCCTTGCCTGGTTCTCTGACCCCAGGCGGCCCTTCCTGCAGGAGGAGGGAGCCGGTTTCCTGGGTGACGACTTGGGGGAGGGCTGGCATTCCTGATGGGGAGGGCTCAGAGGAAGCATATGCCATCCCGGCTGCCCTGTGAATTATTCAGCGGCCGTGAGAACTGACTCACTCCCCAGTCTGCCATCTTCCCCCGAAAACTTCCTGCTGTCTCCTCCCCGCAAGCCCACCTCTGCCTCAGACTCAAGGGCTTCACTCACTGTCTAGGGCCTCTGTCCTCAGGATGCTCCTTTCCGGGCGTCTTTGAGTCTCCCCTCCCTTTTTATGTCCCCCTCCCCCACCCGCAGCCCTCGTGCCGCTGTGTCCGCTGTTTCCTCTCTACCAACTACTGTGCTAAGTGCGCAGATGTGGAACCTGATGCCAGGCAGGTGAAATCACCTGTCCAAGATAAGACAATTACCAAGTGACAGAGTTGAACCTGACTCCAGCCTGTGTTCTTGGGTCTTGAAATGGACCCTAGAATGGTAGAGAAGATTCTTTCAGAATCTGCCCCGGGGCTGCTGGGGGAGCTGGCAAGGGAGTGTCAGATGGGGCGGGTGAGGCCAGTGCAGGGTTTGTCCATGTTGGCTGCGGACTGTCCTGCCTTCCCAGCCATCTGCCCGGGCACATGGGCACTGGGTCCCCAGCACAGGCTGCAGCCAGTGGAAGGGCCCTCCCACCTCAAGCCTACTGCAGGCCTGGCCAGAGCAGAGGCTCCTTAGACGTCTCCTGGCCTCGCCACCTCATCCCCCGGAGGAGCACAGGCAGGCCCAGGGCTGGGCCTACATGCCTCCCTAGAACCTGTGGGCCTCTCCGCCCTGCACCCTGGCTGCGCCGAGGAGAGGAAGCTCTGCGGTAGGTGGGGCCCTAGCACGTGGGTAAAGGCTGCTCCAGGTGGAGGGGAAAGGCTTAGAGCAGCCACAGGTGAGATGCACACCCTGCACTGAGGATGGAAGGAGGCAAAGAGGCTATGACCAGGGATGGGGCTCTGGTGGGGCCCCGGGAACGTGGCAGAGCTGCTTTGACCATCCAGTGTGGACCCCCGTGATCTGTCTCGCTGTGGCAGGTCCCAGGGGCAGGACTCTGAGGTGCCCGCAGACCAGCTACGCTCGGAGGCCTGGAGGAGGCTGCCCTCCCCTTCAGCTCACCTGGTTGGACCCAAACACACATTGATACTTTTGGTCTGGTTCACGGGGCTTCTGTGACCAGGGCCACCTCCTGGGAGGTGACATGCTGCAAACAAACGAGGCTTCTGGATTCTTCTTGCCCCTGCACTTCTACGGCTGGTACTTAGATCTCCCCTCCTGCCCCTATGTCCCCATGCTGGCTGTGACTCGGCCAAAGCTCCTGTCATGGGTGCTCCTGACCCAGGTCAGAGATTGAGTTAAGAGAGATTCTCTTCACTGAAATTCAAAAAACCAGCCCCTGTGTGAGTCGTTCAGGTTGGTTAGCAGCATCCACCCAGAAAGCTATTTCCAGGTAACCCCAAAACTTTGCACTTTGGTGGCTTTGGCTGTGCCTGGGTTTAGATCTACTTGGGCTGAGGGGTGGTGTGGGAGGCCAGGTACTCTGAGCAGCGGGCTTAGCTGTGTCAGGTGTGTTATTTGCTCTCTTTACCTTTCACTTCCCCATTTATCCACGTCAAGCCCAGGCATAGGTTCAACTGATGGAACTTGGTTTCTCCCACCTGCCACCTCCCCCTGCCTGGCTCAGGCCATTTTCCTGCCCCTACTGGGAGTCCTCCCTGTACCTCTCTCCTCCCTCTGGCTCCTCGGGGTCCCCTATGCTGGGCCCGGGCTCGGGGATCTCACTGCTGGCCTCCTCCTTCCTGCATCCGGCAGGGCCTCCTGCTCTGGCCCCTGGGCCCGGGGGAAGGAGGGCCGTTTGGGTTCCCCTGGCTTCTTTGCCTCTGATCCTTCATTGTCACTCGGACTTCTCTGGCCTCAAAACACACCGCAAGACCAACCACGAAGCAGTCGTCCCTGATGACCATCTCGTTCTCCCCCCAAGGAAGGATTGGTGCCTTCCCCATTCCCTCTGTTTTTCCACGTCCACCTCCCCCATTTGAAGCGGTTCAAGTCTTCCAGGGCATCGTGCATGCAATCTGGACACCTGCCACTAGGTGGACTGTAGGGGCTGGTCTAGAGAGTCACCTTGAACGAAAATCCTCTCCATGGATAATAGCGGATATTTAATGTTTTCTCAAATCTACGCATTGCAAAGGCAAAACAAAAGAAAACAAAAACCAAAATTATACATATATATAAATTATATATATAAATTACATATATATATAGAGTGTGTGTGTGTAGTAGAATTTATTAAATAACAAAGCATAGCAACTAACGAATCTAATGACTACATATAAAAATGATAGCTAATTTAGAGCAAGACGTAGAAATAGCCAAACATTTAGGGAAATCAGGCATCCTTATTAGCCCTTAACTGCTAATAATTCAGCTTAATTTTACTTCGACTTTTAGCTTCTCTCATTCTCAGAGCAATTTAATTTTGGCTTCTCCAAGGCTTGTCTGAGCCCCGAGACCTCTGGTCACTAGATGAGATGTTAAACCCTGGAGCCTTTCCTTTCTGTGGCGTTGACTTCCCCAGTGAAAGAACCTTGTCTGTGATTGCTTTCTGCAAATCCCCGGTCCCCTTTGTCTGTGCCCACAGCCCCGACATCTCCTTTTCACCGGGAAAAACAGAAGCGAGAGGGATCCTGCTACCTGTGTGCTACATTTTCCTGGGGCTGTCTTTTTTCCAATTAAGAAAAGCATTTCCTCGCTGTGACCCCTTCTGGCCAAACTCTTCAACCTTCGGAGCTGTGTCTTGTCTACGATCCATTTGTTTCTAATTCTTGAGGTCATTCCCTGACCTCATGTCTTTGTAGTGCTTTGGCTCGTGTAACCTCTCCTTTGTGGAACATGGCTCGCTGTTCTCAGCGCTTAGTGTTAGAGCAATGCCAAATTATCTCAGATTTCACTTTTAAAAAATATGATGAGAACTGTGTAATGGCATTTAAAAATGAAAACGTATGGTTTCCTTGTAGGGAGCAGTGACCACAGGGAACCCCTGATGTGATGGAGAATGCAGTCTGGTCTAGGGGACCTTGGGACCGTTAAGGGCAGGCCATAGGCTCCCACTTCTTCCTGCCCCAGGAGATGCTCTTGCTGCTGCTTGCTCCAGAGTCCCGTCAACTTTAAAGACCCAGGTCAGGAGAAAGCAGGGAAGGAACTAGGAGCAAGAGACGAGAGAGGAAGGGGCAGAGGCCCCAAAGCTCAGTTCAATTCAATTCAGTTTAGTCCAAGCACCAGATTTAGTACAAAGCACTGGAAATTCAAAGCCTGACCAGCTACATCATTTGTGGGGTGAAATGCAAAATGAAATTATGGGGCCCCCTGTTCAAAAATTATTAAAAACTTCAAGGTGGTAACCACAGAGTGTTAATCAGATGCAGAGGAGAGAGGGAGTCGATGCATCCTACTGTGGCTTGGGGTTCTGAGAAACACAGCTTGAAAAACACTGAAAGCAGAGCCTGAGACCAGGACCTGGGTCCAGGTGGTTTATCTGGGGAATGACCCAGGAGAGAGGGAGCAGGGAGGTGAGACACGAAGGAGGAGAAGCCAACGTAAGAGTAGGCTGTCAGCGTTGCTTCTGGTCCACGGTCCCGCCAGACTTCTTGAGAGTGTCCCGGAATCTCCGCCCGACACCCTGAGAGCTGGGACACCTCTCCACCGACTCCCAGCCCCATCCGTCGAAGGTGCCCCAGGGATGCCAGCTTTCTCACGTTTATGAGCTGAACTTTCTCTACAACCAAGAAAGCCCCCAGGCTCCTGGAAGGTTTGGGAATGTTCTGGGGCAGAAGTAGACACCTGGGATGGCTTCTTGAGGTGGGACTCTTTAGTGAAAGATGCATCTGAACTCGTGGACAACTGCCCTCCTCAGCTGGGGCCGCCATCAGAGGTGGCTGAGAGGAGGTGACACTGTGCTATGAAGGCTTTGAGCAGGAAGGGACGCAGATGTTCTGCGTGTCGGAGACCTCTTTCTGGCCGCTGGTGAGGGCTGGGCCAGAGAGTGGTGGGTGGTGCTGAGGTTGTTGCCACACCCCAGAAAGAGGGAGCAGGAGATGCCTTGTCTGAGCCCCTAGACCCCCGAAGGCTGCATCCCTCCCCTCCCCTGCTCTAATAATTAGTTCTGGGCCCTCGGCCTCCCGGGGCCTAGTTATTTCCCTGCTGCCACAGCGATCGGGGCCAGGGCTGGGTTGATTAGATCTCTCGGGCAGCAGCGGTTGGGTTGTCTGAAGTCGCTGCCTAAGCAGCCTGGGCGCCTTCCCATTTGTCACTGGTATTAGCGCTCGCACGACGACCTGCCCGCTGCTGCTGACGAGAGTCGGGTTCGGAGAACGAGTCCCAGACGGCCAATGAGGATTTCCAATTTAGAATTTCTGTCCATTTACCAGGGAATCACCCCTAAAGAACGCCATTTACGGAACTGACAAAGGCCACATTGGATTTCGGATTCCGTTGCTCTGTGCTGGTGCCAGGCAGGGAGGAATGAAATACGAGGAGGACGCTGCCAGCGCTGCTGCGTTTGCTCGGGGAAGCCCGCTCGCCCTCTCTCCCACAGCCCCTCGGGTCTCCCCTGCAGCAGCCTGTTGGGCTGTCAGCCTCCCTTGGCCACCGTCCCTTTCCAGGCCTCCCGTGGCCTGTGTCTGTCACTCTCCATCCTGAGCGTCTTCCCCCGTCCCCTCGCCACCGCCCCCTTTGTTTCCCGGTCTCTAACTTCTAGACCTTCCTGTGGGCTCTGCCTCATTCTCTGTCCCGGTTTTGGTGGCTGCTTTATTGAGCTGATGGAGGTTCCCTATTCTGTGTGGTCAGAGGGCGGAGGCAGAGACTACGGGATGTGGTCGCCAAATTCTATTTTATTCCCTCCCTGGGCAAATTGGAGGACTATGTTTCCCAGCCTCTTGAAAGGGATAATGTTTAAGTTGAGGTGCACAAGATGAGAAGCAGCTAGGCTAGTGACGGGTGGCGGGGGCGGGAGTGCATTCCAGGCAGAGGGAGCAGCTGGGATAGAAGCTCTAAGAGGGCAACAGCTGGATCTGGGGACCGGCAGAGGCCAGGATGACTGGATTTGGTTGATGGACTTATCGATGCCAGCTCTTCACTCCCCTGAAGTTGTATCCTACACTCCCACACTTGCCATGGCCTCATGGTGGCAGGAGGACATTTCTCTGCTGTTTCAGTTAGGTCTTGGCCATGTGACTTGCTCTGGCCAATGGGATGTGGTAGATATCTTGAATTGCAGAAGGTGGAATTGTGCTTGTGTGGCTGGGGCTGTGGTCTCGTGCTCTGCTGTTGCTCAGAGAAGGACATGCCCCAGAATGCCCCAGAGGCCCACTGGTCCCCAGAAGAATGAGAGACGTGTACAAAACCTGAACTCAGTTCGTAGTTTGGAGCCAGGATCAGCCAAGTCCAGATCAGCAAAATGCACAGATGTACTTGCTGTAAGCCACTGAGCTTGGGGTGGTTTGCTATGCAGCATTATTGGGACATTACCTGAACAGATACACTGAAGCTGAGTGAGTGCTGGGGACGAGGGGCTGGGCCAGTTTATGCAGCATCTGTCAAGGCACAAAAAAGAGTTTGGATGGGCAGCCTTTGAAAGGTTTTACCTACAGGTATAGTGTATACATAGGGGTCATGGAGCCCTTTGTATAGATGGGAAAAAAATAAGGGCCAGAAAACTTAAGCAAGTTGACCAACATCACAGAGATAGTAAAATGACAGAGTGGTATCAGACCCCAGATCTGTCTGAACCACTAAACAGTTGTCTGAATTCCTCCCCTTGGGTCACGTCTATCTGCCCCAGTTTCACAGTGTGACATCCTCTGATCCCGTCTCCAAGGTCTTTGGTGCTGACCACTGCTCTCTTGCTCCTTCTTCTCCTTTGCTCGACTGTCCATGGGAAGGCCCTTCTGCTCTCCTCACAGTCCTTCGTGGTCCATCAGTACGTCCGCTGCCACCCCTGGGCAGCCACCCTCTCCCGATCTCACCACCTTTCCCACAGTCCCCAGCCCTGGGCAGACTCCACTCCACACCTGCTGCCTCCCCTCCCACGCCTGGGCTGCCACGTGGCACTAAGGATAATAACAGACTTTGGTTCCCAGGTTGGTGAAAAGAGCACGGGGCTCAGCATATGACAGGCTCAAGTTCAAATCCCAGCTGTGTTACCTGGGACAAGTTGCTCAATTTCTTTGAGTCTCAGTTTCTTTGTACATAAGGGATAATGAGGCCTCTGTCACTGGGCTCTTATGAGAATGAAATAACTTACAGACAGGCACTCAACAGATGGGAGCCATTGTAGTTGTTATGGGTAGTGAGAATGGTTTCCAATGTCACCTGGGCCCTTGCCGCCCCACGGCCATCATTATACCTGGCTCTGTCTTCCTGTCATAGGCCCCCAGCTGCCCAGCAAACCTCTCCACCCTCCTTATCCCATGGTCATGCCCTGAAGACAACCTCAACTTACCCTTTCCTGGGTAGATCACAGCATCCGTGTGGGTTCCCTCTGTGTCCCTCTATTCTCTCCCAGTGTCCCCAGCCCTATCTCAGAGGGAGGGCTCCAGCCTCCCCATGCATGCCCTGGATCCTATTTCCTCCAAGACCTTCCTCTGTCAATTAGCTTCTTTGATCTTTATTTCTTTGTTCCTTCCTTCATTCATTCAGCACCCTGCCCCCTTCTCCAGCCCTGCCTCAAGCCCTCAGTTGGTGCATTTGCTCAAGCTTTTCCCACTGGAAAGCCCTTTCAGTAGCTCCCCAGCGATTGCCCTATTTCTTACCTTCCCTTGGCAGCAACACTCACTTCCTGCCTCCTCACGGTGCGCTGTCCTCCCCGGCTCCACTCGGCAGTTGTCTCCACCTAAACCACCCTGTCAAGGCTACCGACTACCCACTTACCGAATCCGATGACACATCTCGGTCCTTATCTTACTAGATCTCTTGGCAGCAGCTGACACTGTCAACTGCCTTGTTCTTCTGCCAACTCTCTCTTCCCCTGCTTTGAAATGTCTACTTTGTCCAGGCTTCCCCTACCTCTCTCGTCAGTCCCTTCCTCTGCTTCCTGCGGCTCCCTTTGGGGACAGGTTCTGGCCCCCTTTTATCTCCCTCTTTGGAAGGGGCATCTGACTGTACAGCACTGGCTCCTGTGTGACTTCTACATTGTCCTCCGCATCTGTGTCTTCAGCCCAGGCCTGGCTCCCGTGCCCGAGGCCCGTGCAGCCAACTGCCCACTGGGCACGTCACAGGTGCCCAGACCCATCGTCCTGCCTTCTCCAAACCTGTTCTGCTGTCTGTGCTCTGTGCGCAGCTTAGTGGCACAGCCTGTCACATTCCCCGGGTCAGAAGTCTCCTCTTCACCTCCAACATATAAGCAGTTGCCAAGCCTGCCTCCGTGAGAGACCTGGCTGGGACCCTACCTCCCCTCTTACACCACTTCTCCCAGGAACCTCCCCTGACCCTCCCGGAGGGCGGGGCCCCGGCCCCTCAGCATTGTGGTTGGTTCCCTGCGCTTCCCCTGGGCAGTGCTTCATCACACTTGCAATAAAATAAATCACCGTGTATTTAGTTGTTTAATGTCTATCTTCCTGTGGGCTCCACAAGGGCAGGGGCTGTCCCTGTCCTGTTGTCTCTGGATCCCCAGTACCTGGCATGGTGACTGCTACATGTCAGGGGCTCAACAAATACTTGTGGAGTGCCTGGGTGGCAATGCTGAAGAATTCCAGATTGGGAAGAAGTGGGACAAATGCCCCTGCATTTGGTGCCTACACAGAGGAGAGAAAGGTGTAGACCCCAGAACCCTTTGCCTATGCCCCCCTCCCCCACAAAGCCTCTGAAGACAGCGCTACTGAGCCTTTTGTTGTATTGACAGGAGGTGAAGCAGCTACAAGCTCCTTAATCACTTCTCCACAAACATGGGGAAGCCTCATTAATCCCAGTGAACGGATGATCTATTGTTCCCAGCTTGGGTTTCTGGCAGACTGGCCTCCCTCTGCAGAGGCAGAAATCCCCTGGGCAGGAGCATCCCATCCTCTTCACTTGTGCAGATGAACACCACACCTGGGGAATGGTGCCCCTGGTGGGGCTCTTGGCCCAGGTGAGACCAGGACCAATCTTCCGCGGACGGCCACTGCTCACCTACCAGGTAGATAGAAATTGAAAAGGTTGCAAATATCCGGTGCTGCAGGGAAATGAGCACTCTCACGTGGTAGCTGGTGTGTGCGTGCACGTGTGTGAGTGTGTGCACAATCTGGTAGTATGCGTGCTTAAGTTCATTAACTCTGGAACCAGGCTGAGTTAAAATCCCAACATTGGCACTTGCCAGCTGTATAGGCTTGGACAAGTCACTTATTTTCTCCATGCCTCAGTTTTGTCATTTGCAAAGTTGAGATAATAATAGTATCTACTTGTAGGGTTACTATGAGGACAGATATGTTAATACATTAAAGGCTGGTTTCTGTTCTTCTATCTGAAATGAAACACATTAGAAGCGTTCCCTCTCCCCACTCCAAACTAGGGGACCAGAGGGTTGCTATGGAAACCATGAGGTGGAGGAGCACCCCATGGTGCTCTCAATGTTGGCTCTTTGTCCAGTGCTTTTGGGGCTCCTTAGAAGTGGGACTCAAATATCCCAGCTCTGCCCTGCCGTGTGGCTGCATCCCCTCCCTTCATGGCTGGGATTAGACGTGGAACTCTAGGTTGTCAACCTGGTTTTGCTTCTGACTTGTGTGAACCTGGGCAATTTGCTTTTCTTCTGGGCCTCAGTTTCTCTGTCCGCACAATGAAGGAGTGAGCCTGGAAAGGAAATGGATTTTATTTCATATGTACCTGAGATCAGTTGGTGATGGCTGGAGCTGTGGATTGAGAAGGATTCTGAAGCTGCGTCCAGGCTCTATAGGAAAGGGTGTCTATGATTGATTAGTGATGTCTGCAATGAGCACAGGATGGAGGAGTGGTGCTCTGTGTGTCTTGTATTTGCCATCCCTAAGCTAGATGCTTGATTTCTAGGGAGTTCACCTTATTGGTCTAAAGTTGTTCAGTGCTGTACATGTTTAGGATGAGACTCATTAACAGTCTAGACATAATCTAAGCATTGGTCTTAGAAAGCCCCACTTGTTGTCCTTCAATGTTATCCAGGTTTGAGGGGGAGAGGGGTCTTCTATAGCTCTGTCTCAACTGCTGGAAAATAGAGCTGGTGGTCTCCATGAGGCGAAGAGAGACTTTGGCTCCAAACAGAGGAACCTAGGAGGGAGCTGGGACCATGTGAGGTGGGGATGACTAGCAGGGAAGGGTGCTGCAGCAAGCATTAGGGAACACCATGGAGCAGGCAGGCATGGGAGGGTTATCTGTGGCCAGAGGGAGAGTAGTCAATGAGACCAAGGGAGCCAATCTTACAGTGTGCCTGGGGCTGGCTCTGCCCAGGGCAGGGCCAGTGGTGGGGCTGGGATGTAGGAAGCCTTCCCTCTAGGGACTTTCTGTAGACTCCAGCTCAAGGCCCTGGCCATGTTGGCCTCACTCCTAACAGAACTCACTCCTGGACATAGAAAACGGGCAGGAATCAAAGGCCAAGAGGAAGTGGCTGGGCCAGAAGCTTGGGAAGCTCTGAAAGTGGAGGGGATTTCTGGAGTCTCTTTGGAAACCTGAGGCAAGGTTGAAAGGAGTGAGAGTGCAAGCGTGTGACCGAGGGGCTCCATTCCTGGTGGCGGGGCTTTGTTGGAGGGCATGTCTTGGGCCCAAGGTTTTCCAACCTGCAGACAGTTTTAGAGTCAATGAAGTTCATAAGCATGGAGCTCATCAACAATTAAGCTCATGTAACCATCTCTTTCTTTGTAAATTCATTGAAAGTGAGGAGAATGAATTTCATTGTTCTTTAGATTTATTGTCTGCTAACTCAATCAAGGTTCTTTTATCAACTTAATTGTGTCTGTATAACTCCTAACTCAACAAAAGTGTCAGAGAATGAAGCTGATAGTTTTTAAACCGTTATTCTACATCCAGCAGGTATTTTTCCTGTCTTTAGACAACGAGCCATTTTCTGTACTTGGGCCCCAAACATACTTGTGTCCCAAGTATAGGACACAGTCTATAGAGTTATACAACTTCTGTCACAAGTAGATAGTCAGACAGACCTGAGTTCAAGTTTCTTCGTCTGCCCTCCACTGCCATATACTGGTTGTAAGACCTTGGGCAAGTAATTTAACCTATTTGTACCTTAGTTTCCCCATATGTTAAATGGGTATAATAATATCTACCTTGCAGGGGTGTTGTATGATTTAGTTAGCTTATTATATGTAAAGCACATAGAAGAGGATTGGGCATGTAGAAGGTGCTTAACAAATGGTAGCTATTATTATTTTATTATTGAAGTAAATGCAAATTCATAACATTTAGTTGCAGTAAAGCATGACTTCAGTAATAAATGCTGTAATGCCAAGATACAATAACATAAATACAGTAACACAGAGATACGGTAATACCATTAGAGTCCTACACACAATAACAGAATCAGTTACATGGATACAGTAGCATAGAGATGTAGTAATGTAATTGCAGTAATGCACAGCCACAGTTACAAATGCACATAATAACTTTTAGCTACATTAAGGCAGATAAATAACAAACAAAGTAACAGAGCTACAGTAACAACATACAGTATCACACAACTACAGTAATGTATATATTGCAGTAATATATAGATACATTAACTTAGGATAAAAATAGAAACAGTAAGTCACAGCTAGAGTGACATTCCCTATAAGGGAAAGATAACTACAGAAATATCTGGATCGTATAATATGATTATAATTTTTTATAGAAATTATAATGTATAAGTACATTAACATTTAGAGCGATGCACAGACATGGACCTGTAGGAACACAGATATAGACCAGGTAATGTTGCTTCCAGCATTCTCTCTGCAGTTGGAGCTCTTATCTTTTTGGGTCATAGCTTTTCTGAGAATCTTGTAAAAGCTATGGATACTCCTCCTTGAGGGGTGGGGAAACCTTCCCAAATGCATTTATACATGGCAAAACTGCAGCTATACAGCCCGAGCTCTGGTCTGATAGTTCATGTTCAGGTGTCCCAGACTCAAACACTTGAGAATCAGAGCAAGGAGAAATAATCTCTCAAGAGATCAGACCTCAGTCCACTGTCAGGCATAATCCAGGCTGATGCCCTGGTCCTCTTCCTGCTTACTGCACTCTGCTTTGATGTGGCTTTTAGGTGACTCAGTCTTCCATACTGTTGGAGCAAATAGGGACCTCCGTCTCTCTCTGTCTCTCTCTCTCTCTCATCATGGTTTTGAGTTCCAGCTGCTCCTGTTGGTTAATCTGACCTCTGCTGAGGAGAGATCATCTTTGTCTGAGTGAAAGTTCCTTTTGACCAATATCCTGTAAAGCCTCAAAAGTCAGTTCCAAACAGCCCATGCACAGGCTAATTGGTTCCTTTGTATGGGGATGTTGGTGGCAGTTGCAACCTGGCTGGTGCTTGGGGCTGCAGTGGAAGAGGAGACACTACTTAGGGGCAGCTGGTGTCCACTGAAGCCAGACTGGTAGAACATCTTCATAGTCACACTTCCCCGGGCCAGTGTAGGGTCCAGCCCTGACTTTCTATATCAGTTAGTGATTGCTGCTTAACAAAATATCCAAAAACCTTGTTTAAAACAACACACATTTACTATTGCTGATGAGTTTAAAGGTCAAATGGATGATTCTTCTAATCTGGGACAGGCTTGGCTGGTTTTGGCTAGACACGCTCATGCCTCCAGTCAACTGGCTGGTCTAGGATGGCCTTGGCTGGGAGAACAGGCTCAAATGGGGGCTCTGTCCATGTGTTTCCCACATTCCTCAGCAGAGTTGCTTGCAAGTCAGCACCAGGATTCTGAGAGAGGGGGAGAGAGAGAGAGAGGAAGATGAAAGCCTCTCGAGGTCATGGCTTACACTGTCACTCCTACTGCATTCTGTTAGTCAAAACAAGTCACAAGGCCAGCCCAGATTCACATAGTGAGAAAACAGATTCTACTTCCTGAAGAAGGGGGCTGGAAAGTCACATTGATACAGATAGGACAGGAGGATTGGGGAGCAACCACACTTGCTTTCCAGGAGAATTGCTGGGGTCTCTGTCAAGCCCTCCCTTGGATCCTTTAGCAGAGCCAAAGCTGCATTTTGGGCCAATTTCTGGCCATGCACAGCTGAGGCACAGCCCCACGAGGGCAGCAGGGCACTGCTGGTCTCTGACTCATAAGCACATCCTTCCCTTGGCTCACTGGCTCAGAAATGAACCCCTGACACAAAGGGGCTTGCCTTATCCACTGGCTTCTAGTGACCCACACCTTGCAGGATTTTCCCCAAACCATGAGCTGGGCCACAGTTCTCTACTGGGAATCTGAGATCCGGACCCAGTTAGCAGTGAGTGGAGACTGAGAGGCCGTGGCGTAGAAGCAGGCCAAGTGCAGAGAACAGACTCTCAGAGAGAAGCAGAGGAGAGGGAGACCACTGAACCCACACAGGAAGCCGAGAGAGAAGTGGCCCAGTCCTGGGCACTTCTGTTTCCGTACAACTTGGGTGAATTTGTTGTCTGTCCTCGAATCCATTGGAACCTGTTTCCTTATAATATGCTCCACACTTTTGCTTGAGAAAGTCTGATGGGCGTTTTATTATTTGCAACCCAACCCTGTTGACTAAAGAAGCCCTTTGGGAGAGAAGGCCAGATACCCCAGCTTCCATGTAGGGTGTCAACCTGGAGATCACTCACGTGGGACCCCCAGTTTGTTGGTATTCATCCCACAGGTCCCAGAGCTTGCTCTCCTGGGTTTCAGTGAGAACTCAGCCTTAAAATAATTAACTCTTTCTGTCTAGCCTCTGCCCCACATCAGAGAGACACTTGATATCTGAGAAAGTCATTGACATTTTTTCCCAACGTGCTCGAAGCTCTATCTTAGGGAGAGAGCCACATAACTCACCCACCACAAAAATGATTTCCCTAAACTAGGTTTGAATGTTCTGCCTTTTACTTTTATATCAGGCTGATTGAGAAACAGACGTCTGAAAAGAATTTCTGCACTTTCTTTTACATTTTCGTTGAAAACATTGTCCCTTGAATACCCTTTACATAAAATCCTGTGTGATAAGTTCCTTTAAAAATTCAGGTAAGCGTTATTAAGGACATTTTATGAAAGACCTCTGAATTCCAATCCTTTCTCTTTTTATTTTTGCGGTTGCCGGGAAGCTCATGCCCAAATTGACCATTCCATCATTGCTGACGTTCCCATATGTGCTGATGGCTTCCTGTGCCTCTAGTCTGAAAACCTCTGGCTGTGGGAACATGCTTTGCAACTTTCAACTGCTGAAGGATGAGAGTTGATGGATTAGAAATCACTATATATATTTTGATTCAAAAAATGTTTTCTATTGCTATTGTAACAAATTACCATAAACTTAAAACAGCACAAATTTATTATTTTACAATTCTGGAGGTCAGAAGTCTGAAATGGGTCTTAAGGGCTAAGATTAAGGTGTTAGCAGAGCTATATTCCTTCTGGAGGCTTTTAGGGAAGAATTTGGTTTTTAATCTTTTCTAGAAGCTGTCTGCTTTCCTTGGCTTGTGGCCCCTTCTTGCACCTTCAAAGCCAGCAAGGTAGTATCTTCCAGTCTCTCTCTCTCTCTGACCCTCTTGCCTCCCTCTTATAAGGCACTTGTAATTAAATTGAGCCCCCATGAGATCATCCAGGATAATCCTCGCATCTCAAGATCCTTAACTTAATCAACCTGCAAAGCCCTTTTGCCATATAAGGCAAACTATCCATTGGTTCTGGGGATTTGAATGTGGACGTCATTCAGCCCACAGCCATAAATACGTCAGTGTCCTTGCCCCATTGATGAGACGATTCTGAGGAAATGTTTCACAGCCTCCAAGAGGATCCTCGACAGGACTGAATCCCAGTTGCTCACAGCATCACAACCCACTCGTGAACACAGCTTTTCGGGTTCTCTTTCCTTCATGTGTTTCCACTTCCTCCCACGCTCCTTAGCATCACCTCTTAGATAAACTGCTTGCACCCAAAGTGCTGTCTCAGGGTCTGTTTTGGAGGAAAAATGAACCGAAACAGGAACCATATCAGCCTAGATTTATGGGTATATTTTCCTTTCCCTCCTTCTCTGGAGTCCTCTGAATTTTCTATTTTTAACAGATACACACACACACACACACACACACACACACACACACACCCCAAAGAGCATAATGCAGAAAAAGAACATGAGCTTTGGAGCTGGAAAGACATGGTCTCAAATGCAAACTCAGTTTCTTATGAATTGTGTGTTTTAAAACATTACTGGTCTCTGAAGTATCTTCTACATCACTCAAAACAATATTTTTCGTGCCTCGTGTTGTGTGAGAACAAAGTGTATTCATGTTACTCTTTAAAATTGATAATTCATGTGTATATGCTCTAGTATGCAGAATATTTGCATCACCAGAGCATTTATTTCATGATCAGATGAGATACCAGAGACTTCCCAGGGTATTTTGGTTAATGAGAACCCCTAGTTTTACATTATTGAAGCTCATTTTTCTTATACTTAAAATTATCAGGGCATCTGTGCATAGGCCTCTGAAATGCTTGTTAGCTAGAGTGGAGCCCCCATTACCTGCTGATTGGGGAGGGGTCCGAGTTGCAGTCTTCTTGTGTCCTGGTTCTGTAGACCTTGTCCATGGTCCTGAAATGGGCATCAGACCTATAGGAGTAGCTGTCTCCAAAGTGGGGTTCTCAAGATGATCTTTTAGAAGTGGAGAGAAAATATTAAAACTGTAATTTACATTGATTGATCTATTTTAAAAGATCCCAGCTCAGCTTTACTAATATTTAACATATGGAATGGTATTGGTGGCCCATCCAATGTTGGGTAGTCATGGGATGTGTAGGGGCCAAGGTGTGCTAAGGGAGGAGTAGAATCCCACAAGGCAATGGCATTAATGGTGATGTCTACTTTCATGTGTCACTTCTGGCCATATGATTCCAGTTTATAGGTGGCTGGTTAAGGGATCCATGAATCATAAAATCCAGTTTGATTTTAAGTAAACTTTTAACTGAAGTATAATTTATATACAAAAGCTTGTATAAATTTTAAGGGTACAAGTCAATGTGTTCTCACAAAGTGAACATAGCCATATGACCAGCTTCCAGACTAAGAAACAAAGTGTCCAGCATCCTTGAAGCCACTTTTATGATGCCGTTCTATTACTACCTACTCCTGGGTCACTCCATCCTGATTTCTAGCACCACATATGAGTATCACGTTTTTGGACTTTGTTGAAATGAAATAACATGTTTGGATGACTTCTTTCACTCAACGTTCGATTTGCGAGGCTCACCCATATCACATGCTTATTGCAGTTTGCTCACCCTCATTGCTGCCAACATTCCATTGAATGCATGTACCCATTCTCCTACTAATGGCCACTTTTGGTGCTTCCAGGTTTTGGATATTGTAAATAGTGCCACTAAAAACATGCATGTCCTTTTTTAAGATAATTCAATTTTACCTAAAATAATCCTCACAAAATGGGCATGTAGCTTTCAAATTTCCTGCAAAGTACCATGAAGTGAAGATAATACTAACAAATGCAAGCACAAGCAAATATCTGGAAAAGGGAAAGGATGATATTTCTACTCCAAATAGAAAGTTTTGGACCAATGATGATTATTTAATCAGCTCCAACAAGAAATTAGACTAAAAAGAAGGAAGATTTTTAAGATCTTGCTACGTGTATTTATACACATGATCATTCATGATAAACCTTGACATATTAGCTAATGAGAAGATCAAGTGTCTGCAGTTAGCAAATGTGGATGTCACTGGTGCCATGTCCCAGATATTCCTGATTCTTTTCCAACAATTAACTATGCGTCCTGCTTGGAGTGAAGTGTGGCCATGTGACTTGATTTGGCCATTGAAATCTGAGCAGAGGTGATGGCTGTCACATCCGGGTAGAAGCTTTAAGAGCTAGTGTGCAATTCATCACACTTTCTTTTCCCTTTGCCACAAGCACTAGCAATGTTCCGGAAAGAAGCTGCTTCGTCAGTCTGGGTCCCTGAGTGAGGCTGTACCGCAGCTGACCTGTGATGTGCATGCCACATGCAATAAACCTGTATTGTTTTAAGCCACAGATACTAGGAACGTTTGCCAAAATTGCATCACCAACTGGCCTCTCCTAACTTACACAATAATATCCTTAAAAATGAAGCATCTAGAACACAAAGACGAACTTCTAATTTTTTTTCCAGTGATGTCTAAAGTTATGTGATGCTCCCTCCAGTTCTTTACGTAAGTTCTGATACTTCGTGACAAATGTTTAGATGCCTCTTTTGAGATTTCCTTACTTACTAGTGAAAGATAAAAAGCCTCGTACCATGAAGAAAATGCTTGTTCTTCCTGCCTCAGGAAAAATAGATGAAATAATCCACAGAAAACAACACAGGGACAAACAAAAATGCATCCCTTTGTCAGCAAATGTAGTTGGAAGATGCAAAGAGAGCACTGCTGAAGATGTAAAGAAACAAATAGTAGAACAAATTGTGCAGAGTAGGAGATTTGCTCTACAATTGGATGAAAGTGCAGATATTTCTAACATGTCTCGGCTTATGGTATGCACTGGATTTGGGTTTCAATAATGCAATACACAAAGAAATACTTTTTTTATGAGATGTACCAAAGAAGATATAGTTTTAATAACCAATGACTTATTTAATGAAAACAATGTTTTAGGGAAAGCAATATAAATATAATCACTGATAGGGTGGATGCTTAACTGCAATGCATGAAGGTTCTGGATTAAAGTTATAGAGATTACTCCAAACATGAAATTCATTCAAAGACTAGCTGTTGAAACAAAAAAGTTGAGGACAGAAGTGTACAAGATGATGCAGGATGCTATCGATGTGGTTTATGTTATAAAAATAGATTTTTAATATATGGTCGAATCCTCACAATATTTTATAATGAAGATACAGAGAAAGGTTTGATTATTTTTTAATGCAATATCACGGTTTGATGGTTATCCTGTTTCGAAATAATGAGATGTGGAACTTTAAGACGAGTCACACATTTTTCTTTTACAAAAACAGAAGGGTTTCAAACTTGCTGACAATTTTTATGATAACCAGCTGCCAAAAGCATACTATACAACCAAAACTTTTAAAACTAAATTTTAAATTTTGAAATAATTTTATGTTTATAGAGGAGTTGCAGAAATAGTACAGAGAGTAGTATACTTTGTGGCCAGTTTTCAATAATGTATCTTCTTACATAACCATGGTACATTTGTGAAAACAGAATTAACCTTGATTCCTTACTATTAACAAAACTCCAGACTCTATTTGGATTTCACCAGGTTTCCCACTAATGTCCTTTTTCTGTTCCAGGAGCCAATCCAGGATGCCACATTGCATTTAGGTGACGGAGATTGTGAAAGGAAAAAAAAAGTGCACACATTTCTCTGTCTCTCCACGGTACATTCGATATGTGAACAATGACCGAAAGAAACTAGTGCCATGGAGAGAGCATTTTTAAAACAAACATTTGGAAATATTTCCATTGTTTTCTGATTTTTGTGACAGAAAATGTTATATTAATACATATATCACCTATAACAACTCCTATGCATGCAAACTTTAAAAACTTGGAAATAATATTTAACCTATTTAAAAAAAAATCTTTCAAAGTGTCTCAGAACCTATTTGCTAAAAATATAAAAATGTAACACCTTTTGATTAGTTTGTAAGAACTGCTGATTGACATCAGGGGAGACGGGAATTTGCTTGCTGAATTTCAACAATAAACTTTGCATGATTGGTGGATGGGAATGGAAAATAACTGAGAATTCAGTAAGCACAGCCAGCATTGCTGTTTTCCCATTTGGATCAATGCATCTTTGCAAAGTATCTTTTTTTCCCTCCCAGCCATAACAACACTTAAAACCAAGTATCAAAATAATCTGACTTAGGAACCAGACTTTGACCTGCTGTTTCATAAAGCTTTGCTTTTAAAAATGAAACATTTTCAATCACATGGTGCTCATTAAAACTTATGGTCAGAGCAAAAATGCTTTGAACCATTAACAGAGATAGAAAAATAAAATAATTTAAAATATTTTATCTGAGTCTTATTTTAAATGTCAATAATTTTAGTTATGTTTTATAATGCATGTAAAATATTAGTGCAGTGGTATAGGAATATACTTTCTAAATAAACACGCCAAATGCAGGCATGTGTCCGTTTTAAAAGAACTGACACGTTGGCTGGATAAAACAGTCTGGGATGGGGACACCCGTGGAGCTGGTGCCTGATGGAGCTGGGGAGGGGGCAACTCTGTGGAGGCTTGGAGGGCTGCCAGGGACAGAGGGGGATCAAAGCCACCAGGCTTCCATGGCACATGGGGACTCTGTGCCAGGGAGGCAGCCGGGACTGTCATGAGGGCAGGTGCGGGGGAAGGAGAGGAGTCTAGGTTTAGCCTGCTGCCCTAAAACTGGCAACCTCAGTGGGCAAAGAAATCCCCTGGGCACTCATGTGCCTACCAAGTTGCGGTCCTCCCCTAGCCCCACTTGCCTGAGTGTGTCTCTCTGCCCAGGCTAGGCAAGCTTCTCTCTCTCACGTGGCCCTCCTCATCGTCTGCTGGGGTTCTATCCCTGGAGGCCATATCTTGTGTCCCTTTGCCTGGCAGCCCCCCACTGGGGTGGGGTAAGTGGTGGTCCCTAAAAAGATATGTCCACATCCTGACCCCCAGACCTTGTGAACATGACCTTATTTGCACATGTAATTAAGTTAAGGATCTTGAGATGAGCTCATCTGGATTGCCCTGGGCAGACCCTAAGTCTGTTAAGTGTCCTTATAAGAGACAGAATAGGAGAAGACACATCACACAGAGGCAAGGAGGAGGCCATGTGAGGA
>CAUYSK010063877.1:0-10488 GCA_963575035.1 Avahi laniger | reverse complement strand
GCAGCATGGAAAATAGCCAACACTACATTTGTAGGAAGGCAGGGCACATGTATTGTCTCTAAGCCTCATCAGTATGGTTGTGGAGTATCTGCTTTCCTTAAAGTTCAGCTTTGAGGAGAAGGGCTAATAACCCAGCACCATCTTTCCAGCTTAGAATTCTCCCCTAAATTTTTCCCCTGTGTTGTTTCTTCCACCCCAAGCCTTTTTGCCACTAAGCAATGACTGCATTCTATGCTTGGCTCAAAATAGTAAATGAGTTTAATCCATCTTCTAAATTCAAGGGAACCAAGCTGCAGCCTGGCCTTGGGGGCCTGGTGTCTGCCACACTTCTGCACATTCTTATTCCAAGCCTCATCTGCCAAGAATAAAGCAATATACCAATGGTTATATCTACTCAAAACTATTTAAACAACCCATAGAACAATGGCTCAAATGCTTTTCTTTCTCTATGATTCAACCATTTGATTGACTGAACTGAAACTAAAACTCAAGCTCTACGTCCTTTTATGCTTGAGTAGACACATCCAGAGTTGAGATCACATGCTGGGCTCCTGAGCAGCTCTCACCCACTCAGGGAGAAAACCAGCGGTGCCTTTCATTGGGCCAGATGAAGGCTGCTGGGGGTTGTGTCTGTCCCTGTGTCTACTTAATGGCAAGGGTGCAAAAGAGGGCTTAGGCTTGCGCTGGTGAATCTTGGCTTCACATAGCACACTGTTGGGCACACCCAAATGAAAACAGGTTTATAGGCATGGGAGAAAGACTCAGGTGGGCTAAGGTGCCCACAGTGCATCTAGGAATTGACAGATTGAGACTTAAACAGGACATGAAGGCAACATTTGGGTGAAGAGGTGAACAGCTATGGGTATAAATGTGATCAAACATGGGGGGAGGGTGTCCAGATTTCTTGGTCCTGATTTATTTTCTCTCTTCCTGAATGAATTTTTGGTTTGTTAACACTGCCACTCTTACAGGCAATTCCCCGTGGCCTCTGGGAGGTGGAGGAGTGGCCCTTGTCCCTGCTGTGCCTGGGCAATGCAGCCGCCACTCTTCCCTGCAGGTCCTTCATCACCTGCACGCTCACATGGTTCCATTATTTGAGTTCAGGGCAGGAAATAGAACCTGATTCAACATTTTGCTAAGTATTATTTTCATCACAATGAATAGGGTCCTTTTTTGATCTGTAACCCACAGCTGGGCTGTGGTTCTCTCAACACACACAGACTGAAAAGCTTCCTTCTGCATTGATTTCTTAGTGTGGGCTGACCACATGTCCACACGTACTTGCTTCTTCTCCTTATGCCCCAGTGGAGTCACCGTCCCAATGCTGGCGGATGCTGACAGAGCAGGGCAGGTAGGGCAGCTGTGCCCAGGAGTTCAGGGAGCAAAATGAGACCACTCTATCTACAACTTCAATCTATTTTAAAGGACGGTGTAAAATAAAGTAAGAGACTAACAGCCAGTTTTCATTTGCATTAAAATATACCACTTTAAGAAGCTAACATTTTTATCTTGTTTTATTTTTCCAAAAGCGAAATGAAGTTGGTTTTAATGAGGATACACAATGGTTAACTGTTGTGTTATTTTTAAAGGCTTTCTTCCTTAAAATGAGCCTCAGTTGATGGCTACTCTCTGATGCTGATAATTATCTGAAGCAAAATAAATACAAATGTCTGAGTAAATAAAGACTGAAACAGGATAATGCCTGGACACTAAATTTTGTAAAGAACGAAGAACACAATTGTTCTATACATACCCTTGCAAAAAAAAAAAACATAATAATGGACAGGACACAGGAGCCTTGTATACTTAGGGACCTTGTTATGACAGAGCCCCCGGGGCACCACCACTGGACGGACCTCCTTCCAGCCAAGGTCCCACAGTGGGGACATCAAGGGAGAGCAGCTCACCCTGCTCCTCAGTCTTGGGGACTCTAGCACAGCAGTAGAAGGGAGTCCAGAACCTGTCATGGAAGCCTCAGCTCCAGCACTCACTAACTGAGTAGCAAGGCGGCCTCAGCTTCCCAGGGCCTAAAGTGGAGTAAGAGTTGTTCACACTAAAGGGTCCTTGTGAGGACTGCACAAGTCAGTGAATAATGGACCTGCTCTGTCAACACTGAAGTTCCAGACAAAAGAAAGGCATTAGTTGTCATTTCTGAAAGGCTGTGGTGGATTGGCTTGAACTTAAAAAATAAAACAAACCCCAAGCCAACCCTCTCTCTTGTGGGCCTCAGTTAGACAACTGGGAATTTGTGCCACCTTCTGAATATGTGGATGGATTTTGCCTGTTTTGGGACATCAGGTAGGCCTTTGGGGAAGCACTCGAACTTCTCAGGGCTTTTAGTGCTTTGCAGTGCTCCAAGCAAACAAGTAGGACTACAAATCAGTGATGTCTTGGGCTTAATCCACCTCCATTTGGGATTAGGAGTTCAATTTGCTATACTCAGCCAGAATCTTGGACAGTTGTTTAACTTCTCTGTTTCTTAATTTTACTCATTTGTTGAATTGGGATTATATCAGCTTTATTTACCTTGAAAATCTTTATGAAAATGAAATGAAATAACTTTTTAGTATAAATATATGCATTTCTATTTATCATTAGACAGGAGCTTCAGCATAACTCCCATGTATTCTGGAAAGTTTTATTATTTAGAATCAGTCTATGCTGATTGTTATCTCTTTATGCTGGCTTTTTATTTTTTTATAAACTTTTTATTTTGGAATACTTTTAGATTTTCAGAAAAGTTCCAAAGATCACACAGAGTTCTCATAGGACCTTCACCCTGTTTCCCCTAATTAACATCTTATGTAACTATGGTCCATTGTAAACACTAAGGAACCAATATTGGTGCATTGCTGTTAACCAAACTATAGACTTTATTCAGATTTCACCAGTTTTTCTATTACTGTCCTTTTCCTGTTTCAGGACACCACATTGTATTTAATCAGCGTGTCTCATGGTATCTTCTGATTTGTGATGGTTTCACAGTCTTTCCTTGTCTTTCATGCATTGCCAGTTTTAAGGGGTACCGGTCAGGTATTGTGAAGACCATTCCTCAGTTTGGCTTTATCTGATGTTTTCTTCTCAAGATTAGACTTGGGGAAGAGGAAAGTGCCTTTCTCATCACATAATATCACAGGGTACATGCTATCGCCATGATGTACCACTGGTGATAAACCTTAATCACCTGGTCAAGTGATCTAGCAGGTTTCTCCACCGTAAAGTAACTATTTCCCCTTTCCATACTCCATTCTTTAAAATAAAAGCAAATCCACTATCAACACACACTCAAGGGAAGAGGAATTGAATTTCACATCCTGGAGGGAGGAGTATCTATATATATTATTTGGAATTCTTCTGTAAGGAAGAGTTGTCTTTCTCTCCCATTTATTTATTTGTTTAATCATTTATATTTATCCTTACAGACTTGTATTTAATTGCTTTATACTTTGAGTCATTATCTAGCACTACTTTATTTATTTGGTTGCTCTACTGGCAGCTCTTTCAGTTGGCTCCTTCCTGCGTCCCTTGGACATACTCCTATTGTTGTGGGTTTTTTGGTTTGTCTTTTTTTCCTTAAGCACTTTCTTACTTTCTGACATTAGAAAATGCTCCAGGATCATCTGTATATTCACTGCTCCAGCCCTAGAATTAGCCATTTCTCCAAGGACCCTTGTTCTTTTTAGTGGAAAATGATATCAGAAACCAAGAACTGGGCACTGGGTGTGCTTATTATTTTGTCACTGGCTGATCCTGATTTTTATCTAAATAAAATAAATGAAAATGTCTGGAGTCAAAGAGATATGGCTGTATTAGTTTGGGCAAGTTATTTTGCCACTTTGGGCCTCATCTATATGTAAAGAAAGTGAAAATCATGCCCAGGATTGTTGTGGAGTCATGTGGAACAACACTGAATGGATTTTGTGTTTCTGAGAACAGAGGGCTTAATTTTTTTTGGAGGGGGGCCAATCTTCCTCCTGAAAACAACCAAAATATTTGAAGAAAATATGGGAAACATCTTCAAAACATCAAAAAATAATAAAGCCACAATTTAAGGGAAAATGAGAACCTAGAGAAATAAACAAGTATGAAAATTGCATTTGCCCTAAAGACATTTGCCATTTCCAACAAATCGGAACTTTCACTTTGACAGCTTGATGGTGGTTGTGCAGGGGGTAGAAGATAGTGACAGTCAAAAATCAGGGCTAGAGCTAGGCAAGAAATTTAACAACAGACCCTTGCCATGATACGCTGGGATATCAAAGAGCTATAACTCTGGGGCAAGGTAAAGAAATTGCTACCTTTATTTTAAGTATTTGAGTCTTCTAGGAGACCTCCAAGCCTTGAATTTGGTTTAAGGGGGAATCTCAAACTCTGAGTGCTTTAAGAGGCCTTGCAAGGAAAGGTATGTTCAATTTAGCCTTCATATAAATCTTACACATTATTTTAAAAAATGACTAACACACAATAAAAGATAACCAGACACATAGCAGAAGCAACAGACAAAAAGAAATAAACCTGCAGAGATTTAAGGTATTGAAAGTATTAGTTACACAGACTATAAAACAACTATGTTTCAATATACAAAAAAAAGGAGACAATATTAAATATATCTTTGGGAAACAAGAAACTAAAAAGTGACATGTGTGATATAATGAAGAAAAAAAAAAGAATTTTACAAACAAAAATTCCAACAACTGGAATTAAAAATTTGGGGAATGAACTAACCAGCACATTAGATGCACCTGAAGAAAGAATCAGTAAACTTGAAGAGATATCATAGAAAAACACCTAGACCAATCACCCCAGTCTCCTTTATTCTTCTTCGCAAGCACACCCCTATTTAGCACCTCCAATTGACCAAGGGTCCCAGACATTTAAGCAAAGAAAAGCTGCTAATATTGATAATTTCTCTAAGGCCTTGAGATCACTGCAAAGGGGTGCGGTGGTAGTGGGAAAAGAAGGAGGCCCCACTCTCTTCTCCCCTTTGGGGACACCAGAAAAGAGAGTGAGTGCTCAGGAATGGCAGCTGAGAGACCTGACAAAGAAAACATGTCCTATAGTCCTGCAGATAAAGCTTGTTCCAGAGTGGCTGGCTCCTCCCTGCTTATCCCCCAGGCTGCTGTGATGGTCCAGTAAGTGAGAAGTATGGAAAGTGTGTTGCACTGTAAGAATACCAAAGCACTGCAATGTTGCATATGAAAGTTCATTTCTTTTACCCAGCATTCCTCTGATGGATTATGTATCTAGTTCTACATCACTGAAATACCTGATGGCACAAATTTAAAATCTTCTCTTATGTAGTCTTTTTTTTTTTCTTCTCTGTTTTAACTGAAAATTGTTCTTCCTTCTTCCCAAAGTAGAAATTCTCTTTGTGGAAGGCAGTCTCCAAAGATAGCTGCTATCAATTCTTTCCTTCCCAACATGCACATGCTACTCCTCACATTGAAGGGTGACATCTCCCTTCCAGCCCTGAATCTGTGCTGGTGTTGTGGCATCCTCTGCTAATAGAATTCAGTAGCAGTAACACTATGTTAGCTCTGGGCCTAGAGTTTAAGAAGACCGGCATCTTCTACCTTCTCATTCTTGGAAGCTAGCCATCATGTAAAACATCAGCCACCCTGAGACTCCCATACTGTGAGTTAGCCCAAACTAGGCTCCATGGAAAGAGACAGTTGCCTATCTGTTTGAGGCGCCAGCCATGAGAGTGAAGAAGTCACCCTGGATACTTAGCCCCAGCAGACACCATGTAGAGGAGAACTATCCAACTGAGCCCTGTCCAGACTGCAGAATCATGAGAAATGATGCTATGAGTTGAACAGGTCCCACAAAGTTCATGTTTTGGAAACTTAATCCCCAATGCAGCAGTGCTGAAAGGTGGGACCTTTAAGAGGTATTAGGTCCTGAGGGTCCCGCCCTCCTGAATGGATTAATGCCATTATCACAGGAGTGAGTTCCTAATAAAAAGACAAATTCATATCCCTCTCTTTTCTCTTGCTCTCACCCTCTCTTGCCCTTCCTCTTCCCACCACGGGATGATGCTGCACAAAGAGCCTTGCCAGATGCAGGGCCCTTGACCTTGGACTTTCCTGCTTCCAGAACTATAAGAAATAAATTTCTTTTCTTTATAAATTGTCCATGCTGTGATATTCTGCTGTAACAGCAAAAAATGGACTAAGACAAATAGTAAGTGGTAGTTGTTTTAAGCCATAAGTTTGGGGTCATTTGTTACATAGCAATACATGACTGAAACATTATTACATATACTTTTTTCCATAATTTCTGTTTCCCTGAAAAGGAAAAAGATTCTTCAAGGTTCTTCAGGGGCCACTGTCATCTGACCCCTGCACACTTCTCCAGGATTTCCATCAGATGGGTGAAGTCTTCGTTGTTTCATGCTTTACATACTTTTCACTTACTGGACCATCACAGCAGCCTGGGGGGTAAGCAGGGAGGAGCCAGCCACTCTGGAACAAGCTTTATCTGCAGGACTATAGGACATGTTTTCTTTGTCAGGTCTCTGAGCTGCCATTCCTGAGCACTCACTCTCTTTTCTGGTGTCCCCAAAGGGGAGAAGAGAATGGAGCCTCCTTCCTTTCCCACTTCCACCACACCCCTTTGCAGTGATCTCAAGCCCTTAGAGAAATTATTAATATTAGCAGCTTTTCTTTGCTTAAATGTCTGGGACCCTTGGTCATTGGAGGAAGCAGGAATGTCCAAGGTCAAGGGCCCTGCATCTGGCAAGGCTCTTCGTGCAGCATCATCCCGTGTGGGAAGAGGAAGGGCAAGAGAGGGTGAGAGCAAGAGAAAAGAGAGGGAGCTCAACTTCTCCTTTTATTAGGAACTCACTCCTGTGATAATGACATGTCTGTCCTGTGTCCTCCCAATTTCCGTGGTCATGCTCACCTCATCAACCCTGTCTCTGAGGGTTCAACTACATCTCCCCTCTTAACTGAACTACCACCTCCACTTTGTCTTAATTATCGACTCTCTGAGGTCTAGCACAGAATGACATTAAAGACATTTGACCTCTGAACTTTGAACTTTTGTGGCCAGGTTCATTGGAAAACTTCCACTTTCCAGTGAGGGTATTTGTGTTTTGTGTCCCCACATATAATGAGCTCCCCTGAATGCAGAAACTGAGCCTTATACCTGTTTGTTTTTCAGCATCTAACAGAGGACCTGCAGAGAGGGGGCACTCGGAAACGCGTTTTACTGTTGAGTATGCTGTTCACATTCCTTTCCTTCAGCATTTTGGTGGTGATTCACTGGCCCCACCTTCATTTTCAGGTGCTCTGTAGCTATCAGATTGAATTCTCCTTGCTACCACTGACATAAAAATACCACAGGTCGTTTTTGTGAATATGAAGAAGTAGAAAAATGAAAATCACTAATCCTTTTTTTTTTTTTTTGCCGGAACAAGGAAAATACTTTGATTCTCTCCTCCACTTTTCATGTGAGAAAGTGCACGTATGGTGAGTCATTCCCTTGTCACTTAAACTCTGAAGCGTAATACGATCATGGTAGGCAATGAAAACATGTATGCGAAGTCCCAGAGGCATAAGAATTCATGAGTGGAAACCACTAAAAGATTGGCAGGACTGTTTTCTAAGAAAGCAAAGAGCCCAAGGCTGATGTTCAAGGGGTTTTTTCTGCACCCCGGGGACGCTTACCTGACTCCGAATCCTCACGCTGGCTGTGGGAGTCAAGTATTTATGTTCTAAATACCAGGCCCGCTCCTGGAACACCAGCCTGGTCCCATATAACAGACAAAACTAAGGGATTGGGGAAGAGGAAAGAAATGGACAAATAGCAATATATTAGAAAACACACAACCTAAGGAGGTGAAAAAGAAATAACATAATATTACATTTCATAAAATCATAACAGTTAATACTTTCTCAAGGCAAAATGACCATGTTTTGGACATGCAGTATATGTTTTACTTTTTTAAACCATTCTATGGAAAATTTAGAGCATATACAAAAGTAGAACAAATAGTATAATGAACTCCCATGTATCCATGCCCCCAACTCAAGAAATATTGACTTTTATTTCACCAATACCCTCACCTAGTTCTCCTCCACCCCAGGTTATTTAGAAGCAAGTACACACAGGATATCTTTTAAAACATACATGTAGTATTTCTGTTTGCCTTCCATCTCAATTCATGGAAGACTACTCTAAATGTACATTCTGAATAATATTATGTTGCTACTTCCCATTGTGAGCATGGTTTGATTAAACCTTCACAAAAAAAATAGCACTCCTCATTTACATTTTGTTTCAATACATTTTTCCTATTATGTTCTGAAACCTACACGCAGAGCTTCTGCATGACATCATGGGCACCAAGCAACAATAAATGAGTTTTCCTATAGGAAGAAATAACTTTTTATTTAATATTTTTTTACTTAACTTTTAATTCTTTAATTTTTATTATTTTTAAGACACAGGGTCTCGCTCTGTTGCCCCAGGCTAGAGTGCGGTAGTAAGACCATAGCTCACTACAGCCTTGAATTCCTGGGCTCAAGCAATCCTGCTGACTCAGCTTTCCAGGTAGCTGGGACTACAGGTGGGCGCCACCATGCCTGGCTAATTTATTAAATTGTTTGTATGGATAGGGTCTTGCTATGTTGCCCAGGCTGATCTTGAACTCCTGGCCTCAAGAAATCCTCCAGCCTCAGCCTCCCAAAGTGCTGGAATTATAGGTGTGAGCCACCATGCTCAGCCTCACTTAACTTTTAATAGTCAATAATTCTAAAATCACCCAGAAGTAGAAAGCATAGTATAATGGACCTTCACGTCTCCACCACCAGCTTTGATAGCTGCCAGTCTTGTTTTGTCTCTAATCCCACCCATTCCCCTTTTCTGTGTCATCGTGGAGCAAATCTCAGTCGTATCATTTCATCCATAAATATCTCATTGTGTATCTCTAAAAGATAATGATTCTTTAGAAGTAAGACAGTCTCAAAATCAAACCAAGCAAAAACAAAACCCTCTTATTCCAAGCAAATGGAGTTGATCTTCACGTGAGAAGGCAATACATCTTGCATGGACTATCAGACTCAGAAGTCACATGGTTCACAGTCATGCAGACAATGTAGTCTCTTCATTCTTTTCTTGATGTTCTGAGACATCGTGGGAATAGCATCATTACAAGGAGCCTCAACTATTTAGTCTTCCCAGAAACAGTCACAGAGTGGCTAACAGCTTTTATTATTAAATAAAAGTTTTTTAAGATTAATTATAGTTCCTTGATGAAATTGCCAGAGTCTAGGCAGTCGTTGCTTGGCCAGCATAAGCTTCCTCTGGCTCTTTTATGTAACACCAGTAAAGATGTTAGCTGACCCTACAGACACGGGAAGAGTGACTGAAAAATGCTACAATTTATCCTGAAAACATAAATTCTTTTTTTTTTTTTTTTTGTTTCACGGTATTGTGAGGGTACAAACATTATGGTTACACTTTATGTCTTTGCCTCACCCAAGAGCTGGTTAAAGGCATGCCCTCCCCCCCCCATAGTACTCTCCGTGTCCTTTAGTTGCGGATTTGCCCCCCCCATTCCCCTAGTCCCTGGAGAGTATTTCAGCCACGTGATCACCCTAGTGTTGATCAGTTAGTACCAATTTGATGGCGAGTACAAGTGAAGCCCATTCTTCCGCTCTTGTGGTGCCTCACTTTGGATAATGGGCTTAAGTTTAATCCAGGAAAGTATAAGAGGTTCTAGATCACTGTCGTTTCTTATGATTGAGTAATATTCCATTGTAAATATACCAAATTTTAATAATCCACTCATGGATTGACAGACACTTGGGTTGTTTCCACATCCTTGCAATAGTGAATTGTGCTGCCATAAACATTCGGGTGCAGGTATCTTTATCATAGAATGTTTTGTGCTCTTTTAGGTAGACGCCTAATAGTGCTATTGCTGGATCAAATGGTATTTCTATTTTTAGCTCTCTGAGGTATCTCCAAATTCTTTTCCATAGAGGTTGCACTAATTTTCAGTTCCACCAGCAGTGTAAGAGTGTTCCTGTCTCTACACATCCTCGCCAGCATTTGATGTTTTGGGATCTTTTGATAGAGACCAATCTCACCGGGGTTAGGTGATATCTCATTGTGGTTTTGATTTGCATTTCTCTAATGATTAGAGATGTTGAGCATTTTTATATGTTTTCTGGCCTTTATTCTGTCTTCTTTTGAAAAGTTTCTGTTCATTTCCTTTGCCCATTTGTTGATGGGGTTGTTTGATTTTTTCTTGTTGATTTTTTTGAGTTCTAGATAGAATCTGGTTATCAGCCCTTTATCAGATGTGTAGAGAGCAAATATTTTTTTCCATTCTGTATGCTATCTATTCACTCTAATGATAGTTTCCTTGGCAGTGCAGAAGCTTTTTAATTTGATTAGATCCCACTTATTTATTTTTGTTGCTGCGGCGATTGCTTTGGGGTTCTTCTTCAAGAATTCCTTGCCTAGGCCGATGTCTGA
>CAUYSK010063875.1:0-48971 GCA_963575035.1 Avahi laniger | reverse complement strand
TCCCAGCTACTTGGGAGGCTGAGACAGTAGGATTGCCTGAGCCCAGGAGTTTGAGGTTGCTGTGAGCTAGGCTGACGCCACGGCACTCGCCCCAGGCAAGAGAGTGAGACTCTGTCTCAAAAAAAAAAAAAAAAAAATTCTGGGGAGATGAATTTGGTTTTGACCAACATGCAGCAGGCCCCACAATGGGTAGCTATAATAGAGTGAAGGTGAAACATGCCAGGAATTAGACAGCTCCAGGTTAAATAGGGTCATTCAGTAGGATTTTGCAATCTCCTAAGACTATGACAGCAGTATGCATGAAAAGAAGGACTATAATAAACCTTATCTCAATATTCAAGAGAGGTGCCCAAATGATTTTTTTAAAGCCAATTATTTTAACTTTGCAGCAATGCCAAAGTAGGATTAAAAACATCTCTTTGATGTTTTCAACAACCAGTTTTATCTGGGAAATTTATTATGAAAACCTACTACATTATGATACGATCACTCACACTTTCATCTGGTTTAAAATCTTAACAATATCTACTTCAATAAAGAAAAGCCTTTTGTCTTAATATTGACTTCTTTAGATTAAACCTAATCTGTAACAAGTATCCTTTTGTAAAATAAATCTTAAAAATATAGACCAATTTATTTCTTGAGATAGAAAAGAAAAAAATCCATTCTTTCATTCCTTTAAGATAAATACAATGAAAGTTCTGTAAACTAAATGCAAAGTAACAACCAGAACACAGAAGAACTTTGTTTTGTTTGGAAAAGAAACAATAAATATGCAAACTATACTTTTATGATCTAGGGTTATGTGATAAAAGAAGAGTCTCAGGAACAAAACAAATTTGAACTTGAAACAACAGCAGCAACAAATTTTTTTTAAAAATCTAGATTCACATTTTTGTTCTTTGTAATTCCCAGTAGCAATCTGAATAATGTTAATTAGTCCTTATTTATTGCTTCTGATCCTCCACTTTAATTTTAAATATATGAATCAAAAATATATAAATTGGTCAGTTTTTTTCTAATTCCTTCCTCAAACCAAGTAGGAAAATTCTTAATCATCTTCAACTTGTTCCATTCCCTACCCCACCATTTTTATTACTTTTGACATATCAAGGAAAGCTTTTGTTCTGTTTTTACTCAACAGCATATAGTTAGAAATTATTCTAAAATAGTATTTTCTTCAAAGATTCCTACCATTCGTGGAACCAAGGTACCTTTCTACCATTTTTCATACCACTTTTCTACCAAATTTGGGTGAAAAGAAATTTTTACAAAAAGCCAATTTAACAGAGAATTAAAATTCTGGAGTTTAACTTTAAATTAGAAAAAAAAAAAATCTTTGCTCTGTGAGCCTTCAAATCTATTCTTTTTTTATCCTATCTTTTTTTTTCCTTTCTTCCTGACTGGTAAAATAGAATACCAGCAAGACAAAGGAAATTAATGCTATATCTCTCATGTGCAGTTTCCAGAAACTCAAGTAAACAGAACATATCTGTCATAGTTTCTGAGGAAATATAACACAGTTTCCCACCACACTTACTGTTCCCTGACAATTCCTTCCTTCTTTTGGCTCTGGTAATTTCCCTTATTGATACCTCTGCCTCACTTCAACCCTGTTCTCTTGCAATGGGACAAGTAAAGACAAATGAACCATAGAAGGAAGAAAGAGCTAGACCATCTCCCTGGTGCTCATGCTGTGCAATACTAACAGAAGAAAACTAAAATAATGAGGGGTTAAAATTACCTCCATTCAAATCGTTGATGCAAATATTAAAAAAAGTACAAATGTGCCAAGCAATTCCCATTTATTTTAGGCATAATCTGATATACATAACACATTGGGTTGGGGGCTGTGGTGGTGGGGAATGAAATGAAAGTGTGAAGTGAAAAAAGCAGGACAATAAATAGTATGCCCAGGACAACTTTAGATCTGTTAGAAGGTTAAACATCACTTTAGAGGTACTGTATAAATAGGAAAAAATATACGATATACACAAAAAGACATTATCAGTAGTAACCTCTGGGTACTAGAATTATGATAAATGGTTTTTCTCTTTTTTTTATTCTATAAATTGACTTATTTTCAACAAGAAACAAAAATGTCATTGAAAAACTATTAATTGTATTGATGTTTTTAAGCAAATCTGAAATGTGCCTACAGGAGAGTGAATAGACTTCCAGGCCCACTGCAACGTCCCCCACCCTGGAAAGGGCCCTGGTAACCAGGCTGCTTCGACTTTCAAATGGAAAAGGAATCTCTCGTGCACTCAACCAAAACCACTTGCACACTGATTCCCAATTTTCTAAAAAGTATTAGTCCTTTCCTTATAGTACATTGACAAATGGCACACTAGTTTTTACCCACGTCCTTCACTAGAAGAGGGCCTCTTAATTATAATTTTGTATTTTAAAAATAAAAAACAGGGATGCAAAGCTCAAACACTTAAGTTCAAGGTCTAAAGATGCCTCAAACAGAACGGGGGTCTGGATTCTTAAATCTAGTTGGTGACCCTACCTTTATAACAGTCTCCTAAAAAACATAATTCAAATTAAATATTCTTAGGACCAAGAAAGCCCATGATAGATATATAGATTAATTTGCACATCACGTGTATTCTTTGTCATACATCACAAAAGAAATGTATAGCTACATGTGAGCAGATGATTCAACTAACCACATTTTTTTCCATTAACCAGATATATGACACATGTGTATAAGAACGGTTCAAGAGAAGGACACTCTGACTTAGACATTGATGGCCTCACACAGAAATGCTGTCTTATTAAAGCAATGAGACTACGCTGAGTAGCTTTTTTTGTTTCAAAATAAAACATGAAAAGGTAAAGTATCCTAAAAACACATGGCTGTAATCATCTACCAGTTCTTAGCAGTACAATTTCCTTGGACCACTATAAAAGTCTTTCTGAATATAACAACAACTAAATATTTTAAAGAGGCCTTTTCATAAACTAGAAAAAGTTAAACTTGTTCTACAGCTGAATGGTGGTAATACGATCTTCTTGGACAAGAGATTTCTACGTTTCTAACAATAAGGCTTATTAAAGAAATACTGGGATATAGCGGAAGAAAATATGGTGCTGGTGGGCTGGGGTTCTAGACACAGTTCTGGATTGCACTACTCCATGACATGAACAAGAGTAAAAGCTTCTCTTATCCAAAGCTTCTTCCTCTATAAAAGGAGGGGGTTGTAGTACCTAAATTATAAGGCCCTATAACATTCTATGGGGCTATTACCACTTTTATTCTACTCAGCAAGAGACTAGATAGCTCTGGTACTAAAAAGTTTACATGCTTTAAGCAAAACTATAAATCCTTTTCACAACTAGCAGCTAATATGAAAATACAACATGCTATATATAACAATTTCAACTTATAGACTTTCCTCAATATGCCTCAATCTTACACTGCAGAAATCCTGAAGTCAGGATGTCAAGAACCCAACATAGAAAATTAAAATTAAAGTAAATATGAAAACTTTCATCAGTATATTTGGAAGTCTTGATTTTTATTTTCTTCTTTACCATCTTAGGCATCTCTGACATTTCTCTTTTTTTTTCTTTTTCCAACAAAGAAAAATCCATGAATAACACTGGCTCTCAAAACAAAGAAAACCACAAAGCAGCAGAAATAACCAAAAAGAGGAAATTTAAAATCTGTGTTTCATGTTAATGAATAGTAAACACTACAATATTGAAACCATATGAAAACTGTAAACTGTAGTAGAACAGAATACTCCTATTGGGAACCACATGGTTTAAAAAGCTGATTTTATTTATTTGTTCTTGGTAAGGAAGTGTGCTAACATATGTAATAGGCACAGAATAATATCAGGTCTAAAAATTTTACCTTTCATCTCATCCAACAATCCAGAAATATACAAATTTGGAGAAACTAATACTTTTACCACATGATAGCATTTCAATAAAATGATCTATGTTTATAATCTCAGTCTGATTGCAAACGGAATAATCCCCCACGTCAATAAAACCATCCTCAGATATTGGCTTTGGATTAGAAATATATTTAATCTGCCTACACCACTGAAGGTGTACATTACAATGGTTAACAGCTCCAGCTCTAGAGGCAAAACTGGACCTAAACTCAAACTTAAACCACTTAATAACTAGATGACCTTGGAAACCAACTTAATCTTTCTAAGCCTTAGTTTGTTTATCCTTAAAATATGAATTGGAATAGTATTTAGTTCATAGGATTTATATAGGATTAAAGATGGCCAAAAAATATTTGTCATTCTTCCCGATATGAGGTAGAGTCTATTTCCCTTCCCTCCCCTTCTGCTGAACAAGCCTGTGGCTTGCATTACTCAAGAGAGTGCTGTAAAAATGACATTTATATCATTTCTAGGCATTACAAGATCTGCAGTTTCTGCCTCTGCCTCTTTAAAAGTGCTCTAACATTTAGCTGCCATATTGCGAGGAAGCCTAAGCAATCTTGTAGAAAGATCCAAGTGAGTCCCCAGCTACAAGACAGAACCAAAGGCTAGACATGTGAATGAGGCCATTGGCCCTTCCAGCTGAACTAGCTCTCCCACCAACCTCACATAGAAGAGAAGAACCATCCAGTCAATCCACAAAACCTTGACAAATGATAATTGTTGTTAAATGAAGCCACTAAGTTTGGGGGTGGTTTGTCATACCACAATAGATAATTGACTTAGGAAACTGATACACAGTATTTGATAAATGTTCATTATTATTAATATTTAATAGTTACCAATTTATTATTATCATCATATTCAATACTAGCAGTTGAAAAGACAGGGCCTTCTTCTCTCTGAGAATATAAATAAGTAAATAACCTATATATAAAGTATCAAACAGTATTTAAAAATTTTATTCCTATCGAACAAAGTATTTTTATATTAGAAATTATAATTTTTACATGTGCTATATTTTCTCTGATGTGAAAACAAGCCAACCAAGAAAGGTTTTTAGAAGAAATTTGGATTATCCTATTTGGAAACTAGCCTACCCAGATTTGGATCAGAAGGAATTTAATGCAATTAATTCCCCAAACACATTTACTTAGATAACTACACAATGAACTGAACTGTGAAAATAGCATTAAGCTAATCCACTGATTTCTACTGACAAGACAACAGACTTAATTTCTTCAAGTTTTGAGTTCTCAGAGGTAGAGAACCTCTGACATTATACATAGGTAAAATGTAAGCAAAGACATAAGATGTTTATAGACTTTACAGCAGTATATTTTAATTAAGGTGCCACTTAAATCGTGTGTTTTCTGAAGACAATTTAACATAACTGGATTCGACATATGTCTAGATAAGAAATCATCCTGCATGTTGGCTTGTCTAGTTCTATTCAATGGGGTCTCTGTTTAAGTCAAGCACTATTAGTAATTTCTGACTTACCAACATTAAAGATACACATTGATATTTTTAGCATAATTCTTTTGGTTCCCAGCTATACCTGAACCATCATTACAATAATTTTGAGAATACATTTAAAAATACTGCTAATCAGATCCTTATACCTGTCTACCCATGTAAATGCTTTTAGTAAAATGGTTGTTCAATAGATGCATTGCTATACTCAAGATTTGTAGGACTTAATTTATATGGTAAGCACCAAAATCAATTGTTATTTCTCTCCTGGATCATTTAAAACTTACCAGAAATAGGAAAATCAAAATATTTACAAAAAACAATTTGTAATATTTTTGTTAAACATCAGGATGGGAGGATTGTGTAGTAATGTAGAAACATTTAATTTCTTGCTTAGTTAATTATTTCCTGTTGAATTAAGTATTTCACAAGGAATTAAATATTAAGAGAGAAAAAAAGACTACAAATAATTCACAAAGATCTGGCTTTAAAGCAGCATCAGTTAATCTTTTCATTTTCCCACTTGTCTTACTCACGATAGAGCTCACTGCTTCTCTAAAAGTTTAGCTTGCTTACGCAAATGTGAGTTTTCCTTGTTTTCAGAATGATTTTATATGCATGGAAATTGTGATCTACATAAATGGAGTTCCCATGACTTTACTAAAGTTTATTCACTCAATGAATATTTTTTGAGGACCTGCTAAAATCTGCCACTATACTAGGCAATGGAAATATAAAGACCAGTTTAGACCCTGCCATCCAGCAGCCTATAGTCTAGTGGATACACAGATACAGAAACACACAATTACAGACAGCATAACACTACAGTTGCGGTACACTGAAGGTGCCTCTGAAATAGAGGAGCTAAAGAGAGAAAAGTGCTCAACTCTGGGCCTCTTAGAAAGGATTAAGAGAAACAGAGCAAAGCAGAAGACCATGTCAGATAAAAGTAATAAGCCTGGTAGAGGGAGGCATGGAGGTGTAGATCAATCTGGCAATACGGCATACTGCAGGGTCAGAAGCGATGTGCATTCAGGACGAAGCTGACAGGATAGCAGGAACATGTCATAGATGTTACACTGCCACCCCATCCAGGCCTGCCCATACCACCAGCACAGGCCTCCAATCTACCTGTGCTGCTCACGGGATGCAAAGATCCATATATGCAACCATGATCCCACCAGGGACGACTGCATGGCGGGGAGCTCAAAAGAGAAGAACATTTTTAATAAAATGTACCATAAAGAATAATTTAATAATTAGGAATGCTTAGATCTTTATTCAAATTCAAAAGATATGTTGCAAATTTCTCTGCTGTAAGATAATAGAAGAATTTTGAGTGCTCCTTCCCTGTGTCCTTGATAACTACAGTCTCCAGCCCCCGGGCCACAGATCCATACCGGTCCATGGCCTGTTAGGCACTGGGCCACACAGCAGGAGGTGAGGGGCAGGTGAGTGAGCAAAGTTTCATCTCTATTTACAGTCATCCCCCATCACTCGCATCACCGAGTAAGGTCCGCCTTCTGTCAGATCATTGGTGGCATGAGATTCTCAGCGGAGCCCAAACCCTACTGTAAACTGTGCATGCAAGGGATCTAAGTTGCAAGTTCCTTATGAGAATCTAACACCTGATGATCTAATGTGGAGCTGAGGCGGTGATGCTAGCGCTGGGGCGTGGCTGCAAATACAGATTACCATTAGCAGAGAGGACTGATTGTACAATAAAGCAAATGCGCTTAAACCACCTGAAACCATTCCCCTGCCAGCCCCAGTCCATGGAAAAATTATCTTCCATGAAACCATTTGCTGGTGCCAAAAAGGTTGGGGACCACCGCTTGATAAAACATAATCTAGATTTAAAAATCTGAGAAAACAAGCAAAAGAAAACAATAGCACACAGAGAGGAATGAACCAGAAGCCTATGTCTTAGAAGCAGATGTTCCACTTTGGCAGACTCTCAGCCCCTGGTGTATTACCATTCGAAACAGACTCAGAGATCACATTGCTCATGTATCTATGAAAATATGTCTTTCCATTTCAAAATACCACAGTAATTCCCTCACTTCCAGAAATGATTCACCAGTTAAATATTTAGTGGAGTAAAGGAATGTATCCTTTTTTCATGATCTAAAATAGAATACTGAGCTGAATATGGCAAATCCAAAACACATATTATCAACAACCAATCAAATGCCATGCCACCAGCTGACATTCCCTTACGTAATTCCCTGGATAGGGAGACTCCTCAAACCTTGCCCAACTCTGTGGAAGATATTACAATCTGTTTTTTAAAAATGGACTGTAGTTAAGCATTACATTTTTCCATTAAGTTTTATGGAGCATGGATATATTTCCTGTGTCAAAATCTGTCACAAAAATCTGTTTTTCAGACATCTGTTTGGTGTCACACACATGTGAATACGGTACCACATGGAAATGTCTGTAAATAGGAATGTGTAGCCCAGTATTTAGTTTGTGATCAGAATAAATTTCCAGTATGTTGGTTGGTGGGTTTACTTTGGATCCTACTAATATCTATTTTTAATCACTCTTCCTGCCATAATACAGCTATATTATACATATCACAGGGAAAAATACTTCTTCATTGTTTACAGTACTTTCATGCTTAAGTATAAAGCAGGAAAAACTAAACATGCAGAAATCTGAGTGACATTACTTATTGAAGTTCCTAACAATGATACTAAAAAATTTGGTCCTTAGAGCAGCAGCACAGACATCACCTCAGAGCAAGTTAATAATGCAGAATCTCAGCCCCCCCCACAGAACTGCTCAATCAGAATATGTAGTTTAATAAGATCTCTAGGTGATTCACATTCATGTTTAGTCTAGTTTAGCAGGTACCTCCGAAGATTCTCTATTTTTCATTGCTCTTGTTCTAGGTAAAACTTCATCTAAAGCAACCTGCAGATCTAAAGATTTGTGAAAGAGATTCCACTTCGTTATTTCAAACCACATATCTATCAGTCCCTCTCACGACACTGCCGATGTGCTGGGAGCCTGCTAATGTCACTATGGGGCTGAAACATCATTGTTTTAGAGTGATTTAGCCTCTTTTTCAGTTCAGAATTCAAAGGCACCTACTTACGGGACTTCCATTTGTCATTCCTCTTGCTCAATAACTCACCTCTAGTTATTGATGGCCCAGTTCTGGGACAGAGTATACTTCTCATATTTGTAAATATCAACATCAGACTCATAACACCCCCATCACCACACCCCAATTCACTCCCACATTTCTTCCCACATTTCTATCCTGGAAGAAAAATTAAATTCTTCTGAAGGGTCAACATATTGCCCGATGTCAGAGAGAGAGCTGCTGTTTCCCCGCTTCCCTTCACTACAGTAAAAACAAGACATCGCTAGTTCAGTCTTAGTGTGGTTCACCCATGTCTAATGTGAGAAAGAAGCAAATTAGTTCTCCCCTCACTAATCTCCATCAATCACCATTAACCTTTGAGATTCCTAAATGTAAGCAATCCATCTAATATGTCTGGTTCTATTCTTGGATCAGCAAAGGAGGGGGGGGGGGAAGGCCTGCAAGTAGGGAAATATAAAAATAATCTTCCCCAAATGCAACACACCACTAAGGTGCTTTCTCTTCTAGAACTGATTTTTCCCACTGCTATCTATCTCCTTGTAACTTAATAATTAAAGAGCAATCAAGGTCTCCCAGCCTACCCTATGAGCATAAATATCCTCGGAAAATGTCAGTCAAGCCCTGCTATCTTATTTTGACATGAGAACCTCTACTCAAAGAGAGAAATATCTCGGTGCAGCCTGTGGTGGGGGTTCAACACAACACCACAGGATAGAACAAGGCCAGGGAGTGGTGAAGTTTGAAAGGAGCAGCTGCAGAATCCTAACGGAGATGTTGCTATATTCTAGCACCTGAGAGAAAGAAAGTGAAAGGTAGAGACTCTTGGCAGATCACAGAAGTATATCCAACACTCCCTGAAAGGCTAGCATGTCATAAAAATAAATCAAGGGTAAAATTAACCAAGGGGCTCTGAAAAACTACAATGTAGAGAAGCAAGTCTTTTCAATATAAAAGAACTGATGGAAGGAGGTATTTTATAAATCTCTGGTTTCCAAATGCTTTTATTTAAAAGATGCTGAATTTTTTTTAAAAAATAGGTGAAACTGACATAGGACTCCTAATTTGTTTTACCAATAATGGCATTAACACAAAACCTTTAATCTACTTGTCATTAAATAACATTTTCACATAACAAGAACAAAGACAGAAATCTCAGGGAAAAAAAGTATTCCTTTAATTGGATAAATTTAACTTCATGAAAGACGTACTAAAATGCCTGCTATCGCTTCCAGTTACAGGCTACAGATGGGTACCAAGGGACTCCTGTCGGGAGCAATTCACAGAATCATGCAGAGTGTAGCAGTTCTACTCTGCAGTACATCCAGTGCCTCTAATCACAGGTGAAGAATTGAACTAAGTACACAATAGAAACTTTGAAAAGAAATGAAACAAAAAGTGAACAAGAAGTTTTCACAAAACTGAATTAAATATGGCTTGCAAATAACTAGTTATTATTCGCCTATGAGATAAAGAGGTATTACCTCATTTTTTCCAACTCTGAAAATGACTTCCAAATACAGTTTATTTACAGAAAAAGGCCATGAGAAAAAAGAATGGACTCTTAAAATATACACAGCCAACACTAAAAATAAGATTGGGTACAATGGGGTTTTATGTGAACTAGCCTATTACGAAAAGTCAGTCATGCTTACTTACTGAAAACCCAAATAGGATGTCTGCATATCCCAATACTACTGAATTATTATAAAAATGATATCATCAGACATTAACGTAAATGGGTAGTTTTGTTCCCCTGGAGTTAGCATATGTTTACAAAAGCATGCTTCCATATCATTCTTTTAGAACATTTCAAAACAATCACAGAGTTGTAGAGATGGAAGCCATCCATTTATTAATTTCTATCATCTCATTTATAGAAATGAAATTGCAAACTCTAAAAGGCTGTGACAGGCCCAATGTCATAGATCAATTAGAATCTAGAATTTAGTCTTTGAACTGCAAGTTATATTGAAAGTATACATACCCTATCATTTTGCCCCCAATATAAATAGGCAAGACTTTCTTGTGGGCTAACCAATTAATAAGCCATAATTCATTTTTAAATGACCAAAAGTTTAGAAATCACATAAATATATGAAAATATGTTAAAATATGCATATTTTCTACTAACATGGAATACATACATACCCTACAATCCAGCAATCTCAGTCTACATTTCCATCAGAAATGCATGCATATATGCACCAAAACACATTCATGAGAACCTTCACAGCAACATTATTCAAAACGAATATCCCTCAATAGGAGAACAGATAAACTATGGAAAGTTCACAAAATAGAATACTAAACAGTAATGAAAATGAACACACTGCAACGATATGTGGCAATAAGAATGAATTTCATAATCATAATGTTGAACAAAAGAAACCAGACACAAAAGTATATATGATTTCATTTATCTAAGAAATATTTATTTAGATTATATGTAGATATATTACATAATGAATGTAAATTCATAATTATGTGACAGATATGTGTTCAGTGTATATGTTCACATTTCTCCCGTTTTCTGGGTAAAGAAGGAGAAAAACTTTTGCTCCCTTCTTAACATTAACTCTTTGAAACACAAGCTTATAACCTCAGGAAACGTACTTCCCTACTGCCTACTTTTCTTTCAAAGTTCGCCCCCCACAAATGTGAAACTGCTAAAATCCATAAGCTGAGGCTAACATCAGAAAGCAAATTGGTTCATCACTTTTTTTCCAACCTGCTTTATGGATAACATAATACTATTTTTTTTTTAAATTCAACTTCCTCACATTGAAAAATGTAACTACCAACTTGAAATAATAAACTCTGGATTTCACTAAAAATTCAGTTTTCCAATAAAATGCTTGCAAATTTGTAATGTAAGTATATAAAACAATGTAGGTAAAATTAGACCTGACTTAAGTTTGAAATTTAATTCAAATCTGGAATTTGATTCAGACATTAGGACAATTTGATTTTCTTGGATATGAATGTCTCTTCCATGGGCACCCTCTAATTCTGCACATTAAAGCAGAAGGAAGACTAAGGGAAAGTGGAAGTTCTATCCTCTTCATTAATGTATTCAAGCTCAAGAGCAAGGCAGTTTCCCCTGGTTATACCCACCCATCACGGCGGTAAAAGCACTGCAAGGGCTAATTACTGAGCTGTGCTCAGGAGCCATCTGAAGAGCAGATTCAGACCAACTCATTTTTCAAATTTTAAGTTGAAATACATTATCAGAAGCAGGCACACAGTTTTTGTAAGAGACAAACTAACATACAGAATGATCCCAGCAAATTATAAAATATATCTATTCCTCAGCAATGCTATTTTAAAATCATTACATTGAACAAAGAGATGTAAAGAGCTAGTTAAGACTTTTTTTAAAAAAGTGGAGTTTTTAAAAAACACAGGTATTCCACAGGACTGTTTGAATTCTGACCATGTGAATTTATTATCTACTCAAAAATTTAAATACATTAAAATTTTAAAATAAAATAAATGCCATCAGCAGATAAATTAAAGGTTTCTAGCTTTTTGTTTGTTTCTGAGACAGAAACACATGAGGCTCAGAAGTAACTTATTTTTTTAAGTTTTCATTAAAGAATGATTAAATCTAACCCTATCTAGAGATTTGAAATGTCGGCATGTTACATTATAACCACTCAGAGAAATACAAGGCATTAGGCACAGCCTTCAGATCTCCCGTTACAAATCATTAACACAAACATCTGACCCTACAGACCACAATAAAAATAGAAATGTTATCACAGATCAAACTGTTTGGGGGTAAGACAAGTTGAATGGAGATTTAAGTCTGTTTTCTTTCCCCCCATCTGTAGTCAGAACCAGATGTTAAAGATTGAGATTAGGGCTGGGGGAAGGAGACTTCCTCTTTTAAAACCCAAGAACTACCCTTTTTTTCTCCCTACTGCTTATTTTGAGTGGCATGAGCTTATGCAAACACACAAGATTTCAATGAAAAGCTGCAGCCTACATGTCAAAACCTCCTAACTGCCTGCCCTATCTGTGTGTATGAGAGGGGCTCAGGCATTCAGGGATGCATTTACGTTGCTGCTGCTGCTGCTGCTGTTGTTTTGGATGATAGGGTATCACAGAGAAAGCCAAGAGTTGATTAGGTTGGACTCTTCAGAACAGTAAAGGGTCTTGATCGTTTTAAAAGAAATATGAGCACTGAGAAAAGATGAGATCTCAAGGGTGATAACTGGTTCCTAATCTTCCAAGATCTAACAAAGTGTCTAGATGGAAAAATGAAACGTACAAAAAGGACAAGAGTAACAAAGATAGAAACGGAGAAAGGAACACATGATAAATGGGAAAGGACAAAAAAAGAAGTCCCTGCAATTGAGAAAATCAAGAAAAAAGGAAAAACACTAAGAGGGTATTCACTAAAACAAACAAATTAACAAACAAAACAAAGGGCAGGAAAAAACAAACAAGGATATTTTAGGTAGAAGTTATATAAGAGAACATTTGAGCATGGAAAAGTTGCCTTTAAGCTGTCTCACATTTTTATTAACTACATGAACAGGCATTATTAGCACCATTTGTTAAACAGATGCAGCAACAGTTGCATCATGAAGTTCCTTTCAGTATCTTTTATATTAATACATAGACTAGTCCAACAACAATTAATAGAACCTGCATAACGAGATACATAGCAAGCAATAAAAAGGCATTTCATCATTTGATTCAGAAATAACACTTGTGCTATGTTATCTTTGGGTGAGAAGATTATATAGAAATGATTTCTATTTTATTTTTTGTTTGTACTTATATATTTCCAAAATGTCTACAATGAGGATATATTCACGCTAAAACCCAAAAAAGAATAAAATATATTTTTAAACATTCAGTTTTCAGGTCCAAGGTGGACATATTATGAAAAAATATTCTCCTAGTTCGTGGGATTTTATTATGTACTTTAATTGGTGTCTGCACCAATCACCTCACCCCAGCCCCCAGCGCGCACCCACACACACACACACACACACACACACACACTTGTAACTTGGAATCCGATGTGTATGAACTTAAGGCTATTTTTTCAACTGATAATCTACTTCAAGGAACACCTCCACACCAAGACTCCCAAATAAACATACATTTAGTTTTAAAAGAACAGAAATATGCTATATTGAAGCATCTCAAAATCTGAACCTGTTACTTACTGTATCATTTGTGTTATAGATCCACAAATTTTTTTTAAAAATGATATCCCCAAAGATCTTATTTCTGCAGAAAGTAGGAATGGAACAGTTCTCCACGATAAAAAGCACAGGAGCTGACACACAATCAGAATGGTAATTCTCATAAAATGTCCTTTTTGTCCTCAAAGTATATCTATCTTGCACCCTTAGGCCATTAATATTCTGTGAGGAATAAACGAGTTGTAATCCATCATTAAATATTTACGGAATAAATTACAAAATAGTTACAAATTCCTTCGAGGCCTGTATGCATGTACCTTTGCTTCTTCCATCAAGAGGTGGGGTCTACTGTTCCACCCCTTAAATCGAGGCTTGGTGATGTAACTTGCTTAGGGCACTGAGCCCTTAGGAAGTACAACAGAAGCAGAGGTTGTAAAATCCCCGTGCATTGTGGGGTTTCCTCTCTTGCTGCCAGAAACCTTTATGCAATCATGTGAACGGGCCCAGGCTGTCCTCCTTGAGGATGAAAGACACATGGAGAAAAGACACAGAGAGAGAAGCTCCAGCCCATCAGCTGAGGTCCCAGACTCAAAGAGTGAGGCCATCCTAGGCCACTCAGCCACAGCTGAGCAGCCCAGAGCACAGAAACCACCCGGCCAAGGCCAACACAAAGAGTCATTTTAAGTAACCAGGTTCACTGTGCAGCAAAAGCAAGCTGATACAAAGTGCTAAACACTGCAATAACATCTCTAAAAGCACCTAGCACAGTACCTGGCATCTATGATTGATTACTTTATACATGTTGGCGTCTTATTCTTCATGTCAGGTTCTGCCAGAGAATGCAAAAACACGTGGCAATTTTCACATTATGATTGTGAGCATCAGAAAATCGGGAAGCCTTTTTAAAACCTGATAACTTGGCTCCACCTCCAGTTTCTCATTCAGTAACTCAGGGGTGGCACCTGAGAATTTGTCTTTCCAACAAGTTCCCAGTATATGTTGTTGCTGCTAATGATGATGATTCTGCTGATTTTGCTCATCTGCAAGTCACATTTTGCAAACAATTGCCCTAAGAGTTTACAGTCTATTTCATTCATTCGACAAATACTTCTTAAACACACCCTATCTCCACGAAGATACTAGGCTGAAGAGTACAGAAAGTTAGTACGTATAATAAGTAAGGCAAGGTACTGGTGTTATGGGACTACAGGGGAAACCGCAGACGGGGCTGTGACCGTGTGGGTTTGGGGAAGTAATGACACGTGGGCAGAAGGATAACAACTACCTTACACCCCCTTCCGCTGCCCTAACAGTACCAAATACACATCTGTTTCCCAAATATATGAGACTATATAGTTAGCATATAATATTTTATCAATAATTCCCCTTTTCTGACATTCTGATAATCATATTCCTAAAGCACTGCTTTAATTTCTACTTTTGCCACTAATGTTACCGATAAAGTTCACTTTGTAATATACACTATAGTTGTAACTCCAACTTTCTGCCCATGCAAGCTTCTCCTAGAGAACGACCCATGTTCCCACGCTATAAACATAAACATTCATATAATTCTTGCCTTAGAAATAGTGACATACAGTTAACCCTGTCTAACAAAATTTCAGTTGGGTTATTTCTTAGCCTGATTTAATACAAAATTTCAGTTGGTTTATTTCTTAGCTTGATTTACTTCCAGAGATTTTGGGCAAGTTACAGGATACATGAATGTTTCCAAATTCTAGCTCCTAATTTCTCTTATATCATAACTAAGGTAATGACTGAATCTCAGTGATGACCTTTCATATTTTCAATGTTAAAGACAATATTTGTTATTTTCTGGACTAAGCAGCCAAGGATATAATTTTATGTGCACTTCTGACATACCAAAACCCACACTTTCACAAAAATACGTGAAATGTGCCCTCGTAAAAACATTTGACAATAAATCCGAAGATCAGAATTCTGCTTCTAGTTCTGTGGATCTGAGACAAGTCACTTAATCTCTTTGGTTTGGGCCTCAAATTCCTCATCTGTAAAAAAGAAGTAGGTGATCAGTGCTTCTCAAATTTTGCCTGCATGTTACAATCACCTGGCCATTTTATAAAATCTCCATGTGCAGGCAATATCCTAGAGCAATTAAAAAAATCTCTGGAGATAGGACACAGATATCCGAGTTGTTTAAGCTCCTCAAGTGATTCCACTGGGCGGCCAAGGCTGAAAAGCACTGAGTAGGAAGATGCTTTCTAGATGCCTTCTAACATGCAATGAATCCCAAGGTGGGTTTCATGTCAGAATCACCTGAGGAGCTTGTAGAGCCTGCCAGGGCTCAGCCCAGCCCCAGTCAATCAGAGCCTCAGAGAAATCAAAGTATGGTGTTGCTTTAAAAGCTTCCAGATGATTCCGATGCATCGCCATGATTGGGAATCACTGTCAAGACTCAAATCTTTGACAGAAAAACTAACTTTAGAATTCCTTAAATACCAAGCTTTTTTCTGGCTACAATCAGTTTGTTGACAATAATCTAGAACTACATAAAAATTTAGGAAAACCAATATATATAAACCCACCAACACCAATTCTGTGAGTCAACAATATTCCAAGGACACATACAGATGAGTCTGGAATACATCTCTGCCGTGATTTGACTGAGAAAATACATTTGTAGTATATTATCATAGGGAGAAAAAAAGAACAAAGAATAAAGACATATAATTTGGGTGGTACCAAACTATGGCACAAATAAAATTTAGTTAATAAACATAAAAGCAAACAAATCATGAAAGACAGTTCAATGTATGCTTTGTCAAAAAAATATGTTTGACTCATTTCATTCATATAATTATTTGGAAAGAAAGAGAAAATACTACCTCAACATGTTTTGTTTTGTTTTTTTTAATTCCTGGGAAGTGATTTTAAATACATTTCTTGAATATTTGATGAACTTTCACAACATTTTTTTAATCACTCATGACTTGAGCAGGTTGAAAGCCAAATTTTAGAGATGATTTGCCCTCACTTTGGGGCTGAAACATTGGCTTATTAATAAAAATAATCTTTAAAGCACTCAGGAAAATAGGATGAAAAGCAGCAGCCATTATTAACAGATAAATGGTCTATAACTTTAATAGCTTGTAAAACCTAGGTATAGGAGACAAAATGATACTTAATCACTGTGTTAAACACCATACTTATAAAAGTGGTAAGAGATAGCATTTTTAATGAGAAAGCACATCATATTTTTAATATTTTAATGTATTACATATTATTTAAAATACGTTTAGCTACTTAAAGCATAATGAACTCAAAGGTTAAAATGAGTAATCCTCTAACAAATGGCTAGTCAAATTAGTCATTTAGACTTTTAAGAAAGCATTAGGACGGGTCTGAACAATTTTAATTTTCATTTTACAAAGAACTTTGATGTGCTTAACCACATCACTGCATTCATTTACATGAAATGGTCTTCTTCCTTCACTGTGTGTGGTAGAGTGAGCAGCTAAGGGACTTCCTAAAACACAGAGAGCCTTGCCCCCTGGCCATTTTGAACACGACTTTGCAATTTGTCCTCGTTTTATTCCAGGCAAGGAACAACTCTAAGATAACCTACTACTAACAACAACAAAAAGGTGTGCTAAAACTTCTTGGGGTAAGAATTAAAGATAATAGGATTGACTCAAAAACATACTTCAGAAACGGTGACAAGCTCAGGACAACATCGCTGTCAATATGACATTCTGAGCTGTGACCTCCAGAAAGTCCTGAAAGATTCAAGGGATGCGAGGGCAAGATGAGGACGCTGCCTGCATTCTAAGGGATAGGAACAGCCTCCTTCACATGTGGAATTGAAAGTATGTATATTTAAACCAGAAATGATAAAAAAAAAATCAATTAGTCAAAAGTAATTAGCTGAATCACCTTAATAATTTATAACATAATATTGTAAGTAAGACCCTAATGTGGCATAAATCTGCAATGAATCAGGGGCACACTCACACCCGCACTATACTAGAGGTCAGACCCTTGCTCTTCTTCATTATTTGACCCCTGCCTCTAACCTCATTCCTTACTGCAACTTTCACACATAGGATTTGCAGTTACCTAAACAGGTGACGCTGTTTCAGGCATCAGTGCCCCTTCTTACATCCAGTCCTCTCCAGGGGGAACAGTTCCCAGTTTGCTTCTTAGTCTCACTAGCTCCTCCTTGGCCTTAGGCAAAATTATTCACGTGCTTATGTACATTTTTATGATAAAAAGAATTCATAGGTCTCTACTAGATTCTTAAAGGGGTCTGTGAGCCAAAAGAGGTTAGGAACTAGCACTCTCCAGAGTTGCCAACTAAAAACATAAGTGAAAGTTGCATGAATGCCAAAGATCAAATTGAAGTCCCAGACACTAATGCTTATGGCAGTTCAGGTCCCACAGGGTTTTCCGAGGGACTCACAGCCAACCAAAATACGACAAAAGTGTTCAAACCTCAAAAGCATCTGCCCATAAAAATCATTTACTTGCCCCTATGTTTAGGGAGCGAAGCTTCTAAGAAGAGAAGTGGAATATGTATCGCTGGCCCCTCTAGACACACCCTCAACCAGTACCTCTGGATGCAACTATTATTGAAGCAGCTCAGACATTTCATAGTCATCAGTGGATCCTACTATTAAATTAGTATTCCTTAAAATACTTAGAAGGCATTTATATTTTCATTTAATAAGAAAAATTTTTATGAAGTTAGCAAGGGGATTAACATATGAATGAAGTTAACATATTCTTAGAATTTATATATATATATGTATGTATGTGTATATATTTTGATAGTGTTCCATTTCGCCAGTGTAGTTTAATTTCTTTATTCTAAGAGTAGGATAACTCCTTGGCTTAGACACTGAGGCAGATACCATTTAATCCTGTAAAGTTGACAAAAATTAAATTAATCAGTGAAGTCTTTACACCAGCCAATACCAACAAACACTCCGTTATAAAGAGGTCTCATGCATAGTCATTTATGTATAAATTTTGGTTACTGAAAAATACTCACTACTGAGTATTAGCTGAGCAAGCAATTTCAGGTAATTTTCTAGTTGTGATTATTGTAATATGTAATTTTTAGTTGTGATAATTACCCAAGAGATGCAGAATACACAATTTGTAGAATAATTATGGAACCTCTATTTATTTCTTCAGGCTCAGTATTTGAGAAGAGAGCCTGTGAATTTATGAGTTCTGTCATTTATTTTTCAAGCCAGTACTGATTTATCTTTGTATGTCTCAGATTCTCCACCATAATTGCTATTTGCTATTAAATAAAGCTTCTTTCAAGGTGTCAAGGTTGCCATAAAGACATTCAGAGTTAACTTTCATGGAGTGGACCACCTCATCTAGATTCAAAGATCAGTAAAAAGGAGGCTGCCTCAAAGCACTCTGTCCATGTCTTCCACCTTCCTCAAACTGAAACGAAAGGCAGAGCACAGGGTGGGGGGGGGGAGCTCATTTGTGCCCTCCTTTGTGCCCTAGAATTCTTTGAAGTGATAGATTTAATTATTTATTCTATTATTCCAACTGGTGGAGGAGGGTGGCAGTCCATTCTTAGTAGAAAATCAAATTAAGTTAATTTGAAAGTTGATTAATATAACAAACTTAATGAAGTATATAGTCCTTAAGTATAATGGAATTATTCTTTCAGATATTATTCTTTAAGATGATGGAATGAACTTAAATTTGTTATATCCTTTGAAGAGGTCACTTACCTTTTCGCTACAATTTTTATTAAGTTACATTTTTCCCTCAAATATATGTGACTTAAAAATACTTAAACTAGGAACTGTTAATGAAAATAGCAGACATTCAATTGCAGGAGTGCTCTTTAGGGTAATGCTGAGAGTAGGTTTCTTCTACTCATCCAAGAGCCTTCTCTTATGCTACTTTATTCCATGAAATCAGTTCTCACATGGCACTCTGACTGCACACTTAAAATGTCTAACGTGAACATTTTTAATATAAAAATTGCAGATGACTTAAAAAAATTGACTTTCTAAACCTGAACTGCCCAAAAAGGGGGTCACCAAGCACATGTGCTACTCAGCACTTGAAATGTACTTAGATTAAATTGAGATGTGTTGTAAGTGCAAATACACACTGAATTTTAAATACTTAGTATAAAAAAATAAAATATTTCACTAAGAATTTTATAATTATTACATGTTGAAATTATAATATTTTAGATATTTTAGGTTAAATAAAATATATTATTAATATTAATTCCATTTGCTTCTTTTTACTTTAATATAGCTACTACATAATTTCAAATTACATGTGCTTACATTATACGTCTCATGGACAGTGTGGTCCTTTGAATTCATCAGCTCCTACCTTCTGTTATATCTATTGCTTCGTTTCTATTTCTCTTTAGTTATTTCCTCTTTAATGATCCTTGAATCCACTTAGATATTCCCTTAGAGAAAAATCGCCTTCCTTTTATCTTCACTCTGTAATGAGACAGCATCCCATTTCTAAAACCTTTCCATACACCAACCATCAAAAAACATAAAGAAATAAACAACACTATATTTATCAGCTCCTCTTCCTCCCTGAACATTAACTTCCATATCTACCACCGCACTAATTACTGTTCAAGAGGTCAACCTCACCACCTCACATCCAAACAACGGCCATGGCCACATATTCGTTCCCCTGCCTCTCATCTATCACCTCTGATACATTTCCCACGCTCTGCCAGATTATCTTTCTGAAGCATACATCAGATCACTGCATTTACCTCCTGAAATAAATGCCAATGGTATCTTAATTTTAAAAAGTTTGCATTTCTGAGCACGACATTCATTCTCTCTACCCTGAACTGAAAACTCCAGCCACATTTCTTATTACATCACTCCTCAAAAATATGACCCAACTTCTCTACAACTGTATGTTATTCCCTTGACTGCCAGTTACATTAAAATCGCCCTATCTTTACACCCTTCGCTCACACGGGTGTTTATCAAAATCCCACTCATCTCCTAGTGAAGCTATCTCTAGTCTCCAAAATTAGAATTAATCACTCTACTCTCCGAAACCCCATATCACTTTACTAATATCAATAGTATGGCAATAATTTTTTTCTTTTCTTGAATTATATTCACATACCTGTCTCTGCTACATGATTCTTAAGAAAAAAGACTAAAACAAAGAAAGAGAGGGAGGGTAAAAAAGGAAAAAAACAGAAAAAAAATGATTCTTAAGGATAGGAAGCAGGTCACATGAACCACTATGTTCCCACAGTACCTAATCCCATGGTCTGCATACAGTAGGTACTCAACAGGGGAAATGTTTGCTTAATAAAGAACAAGATGAATGAAATTGCCTCTGGGTGTAAAAACTCAGAAATTCAGAGACAGTTTTAATTCTCACTTTAAAGTAGTATTACATATAACGTGTTAAATTAATGAATAAAATTCTATTATACATACATTCAGGTAAACAGCTTATGTCTGGAAATTTCTCAACAAACATAACCATATTCATACCACTCAAATGAAATTTCAGGACAACAAACAGTCCTCAGTGAGAAGCTGCCTATATTCTCAAATGTTCACAAAACTCCACTTCTGTTTTGGGAAAAACACTTCCCATATTGTGCTTTCCTCTAAACTCTACAGTAATCAACACAGAAGAGGACTTCTGTGACCAAATGTGGCGTTTTTCCACATACACGCCAAGCAGTGGGCATCAGGAGGGTGTCCTCTAAGTGCATTCCAACATTATCTACCTGAACATAGTATCAGGTCCCACAGGGTGAGGGCTCAGTCCCCAAGACACCCCAACCGCAGACACCAGTTGCAAGTCAGAGCCTCTGGAGCTTCTAATGGAGCAGCTTCAAACTGGGGTTCCCATGACTCCCTCCCTCTTTGGGTTCGATTAATTTGCTGAAGCAGCTCACAGAACTCAAGAAAACACTTATTTATGTTTGCTGTTTTATTAAAATGGATATTACAAAGGATACAGATGCATAGGATAAGGTATGGGGTAGAGGCGTGGAGTTTTTATACCCTCCAGCCTCCCTGGGTGCACCACCCTCCAGGAACCTCCTCATGTTCAACTATCCAGAAGCTCTCTGAACCCAGGCCTCTTGGGTTTTCATGGAAGCTTCATTACATAGGCATGACTGACAACCAAGTAGTAATGTGAATGGACAAAAAGCAAATGGTCGAAACCCAGCAAGGCCTATCTGTCCAGATTCTTCCTGGCCTCACTGTGTAGCATTCCTTCCTTCAGGGTATGGGGCAGGACCTGCTCTGGAATGAGGGTCTTTGGACCCACAATCAGATTAGAGTCGCACACTAGGCAGGAGAAAGGAGGATAGGAGAAAGAGAGAGAGAGATTCCATCTCCCGAGGCCGGCGCCTGAGACCTAAAGTGCCCCAGCATTATAACAAGGACTATGGGAGATATGAAACAACTCCACAGGAACAGTGGATGAAAACCAATACATGTAACACCACAACTTTAAAACAAATGTAGAAGTGGTTACTTTACTTATATGGTTTAGTGAACTGATATTAATACTTCTCCAAAAAGAGAAAAACCAACACAGAGATAGTAAGCATGAGATCCCTATCTAATACAGCAAGTAGATATTCTTTTTAAAGGTCACAAAGACATGCTGAGTCTTAATCCCTCACCACGCTTTGTCAAATAGCTGGCTGAAAAGCAACTCAAAGAACACAGATATGCTACAGGAAGCAGCATGTGTTATACCATGTTACTTTTATTTTTAAGTGTCAAATCAATGGGCAGAAATTTCTAAAACAAGAGATGTGGGGAAAAAATATATGAAAGCTGTTAAAATATTGGTCAATAATACAGAATGCCTAGAAAAGGGAATTTTAATTTACTAGAATTAAAGCAATTTAAATGAGGCTGATTTGTGTAAAACATTCATTGTTGCTTCCGAAACTTTAAAAAAAATTTTTTAAGCAACTCATTTTCATTACAAACCTAAAATTGGAACCATATGAATTGCTAGGCTACCGCTACTGAGCTGTTCAGGAACAAGATTCTTTTAGGCTGACTCACTAACTATAGCAATGAGTTAGTTTTGACTAACACCAAACTAAATATTTAAGTCAATTAGTACCTAGAATAGTGTATCATACATGCATCCAGTAGACTATCATTTTGTATAAATTTTAACTTTTAAAGCAAACTTCTATTGATACAATCATCACTGGAATTTTACCAGATAAAATTCTGAAGAAAGATTAATCACTTATTTTCCTAAAGATTCTACTTTTCCTCAAAAAATTATGAGGTAGAGATATTTTCTATTATCAGCAATTCAATTATTATACTAACTAGCAATATAATCTTGAAAAGAATCCTGAGAATTTGATGTTTCCACCAAGCATTTTTAATAGTTCAATACATAATTTTATTTGTGAAGCAAATCCTATGTTCAGAGAAACACAATTAAGAGAAAAATACAATTTCATCATAGGATAAAATTTTATTTATATATATATATATACACAGACATATATACATGTGTGTTATACGTATATATATATATATTGCACATAGCATAAAAAGAATTTATCCCCACAAAAAAAACCCTTATTTACTTTAAAGAAAAAAAAAAGCAGTGATCCTTCTCAAGATTATGCTATGAGTTAGTGCAAAGATTATTCAGAATTACTGCTTTTGAAGTAGAATCTAATACATCAGTGTAGAATACAGAGCTGGAAAAAACCTTAGCAACGATGTGGCATAACTTCATGAATTATGGATAAGTAAAGAGGCCCAGGAGACTTTCTTGATATCATACAACTAGTTGGAAATAGAGCCAGGACGACAATTGAGATTTCCAGATGCCTCAGTCAGTACTCAATCACTATCCTATCACTGTGCAAGTAATAAATATGTCACTGCTCTATGTAATAAAATTAGAAAACAAGCCACTAAGAAGGAACCCTATGTTTACACAACGTTTCCTAAAAGATATTGTTGATCCTTTGGCTGTTTGGACACCTTAGATATTTAAGCTTCAGTACTAATATCTTTCTTCAACTGAGCCTTATAAAACCAAGAGGAAAAGTACCTTCCATATAAATTTTTAAAGAAAAATACTGTTAATTTTCTAACCTACTACAAAGTTATTCTATTTTTCATGTATAATGATGTTTTTGTTAAACTATCTAAAAACCTTAAAAAGAAAACTACATTTAGGTATCCTTTGTGTAACATTAAAACTATAAAAGACCTTTGAGCTAAATCACTAATTTTATATTCCTCCCACTAACCTTATGTCATACCCAATTGCTTTCCCACATACTTTAGTTATTTGTTTCTCTAAGGACCCATATGTGTAATTGATTCGCAGTCTTTATTTTAGAGATAAGTCGTCCAAGTATTTATTCACCTGAGATCCCATTAGAGGAAATTCTATATTTTTATAATATAAACATTATGCCAGTTTCAATGTCATTATGCTGTATTTATCCAACTATAATATATTCTTAAATTTCTTGAAGGCAAGAGTCATCATTTCTATTTCTTTTGTTTTGTTCCACATGCTTTCTACATAGTAAATATGTAATATCTGTTCATAGTTAAATATAACAAAATATATTATTTAACTCTCACTCTTTGAGCCACCAACAATAATATATATTCAGGTTAAAGTACATTAAATAAGAGAATAGCATTAGTAGATATTACTCATTACCAACATTTCAGGAAAAAAATGTTTGTTCAATTGGTTGCTTTACTTTGTTTACCTAAACTAGTAACTATTGATGCAAATAAATAGTTTATTGCTGTGACAATAAAAAAAATAATTTCACGGCAAATACAAAGAGCACTGAAAGTAAATTAAGAAAAATTCTTGATATTAAGTAATATAATAACTAACATAACTGTAACTTTTACATTATAAGACCAGAATCAATGCTGTAAGTTGCTTAAATGAAAAAACAAAATAACCCATGTACATTCAGTCATTCATTCATCACATATTTATTGAGTTTAGCTAGCTGCCAATGCACACTTATATTAACAGGCAATAGTGATACAGCAGTGAATGCATGGAAAGATACTTGGATAAACTAACAAATGGAGAGATAAATGAAACAGACAAATACATACATAAAACAAATCTTTAAAACTTAACTTTGGTTTCATTATACTCTGTTAAAATCAAACATAGTTAAAAATGAATTTGGTATACAGACATGTATTTGGTCTACAAGGAGCTCAGGAAATAAATATACCCCATATTTGAGTTTAATCACAGGAGATCATTAATATAGTTCAACAGAACATGCATGAAATTTCTCTACTTGAAAATTGTGTCAATAGTCATCTGACTTCTCAGGAAGCCTAAAACATAACAGAGGGTTAGGAGAAGGCCATACAACCAGCTAGGTAGGATGCTCCTGTCACAGAGCCACTGAGAGCCTACAAATAGCACCTTTAGACTTTTTCGTATTTTTTTAAACATACAGATAGTCTGTCAAGAATAACAAGCAAAAAAACAACCTCACCACTGTCTTGCTTTTTTTAATTCCAATGTGTCTAATAAAAGATCTGCATTAAGTTCATTCTTGTATATGGTCATTGAAGTCATAAACTCAAAGACTGGGAGACAGAAATGTGTATAAATCCCAGGCTGGCCCAGCAAATTGCCAAACACTGTTCTTATTGTTTTTCTTTGCAAATCCTGGTTGGTTATCTACTTACTCAAACAGCTGAAGGCTCACGAGGTGCAAAGGTCACATCCACTGTTTAATGGTATGTAGAAAAACAAAGCAATGGTAAACTACACATGTGGTTTTAATGTCCCATTATCATGCTTCTGAAGTGAAGGGAGTCAGCGAGAAATGAAGACGGGACATTCAGAAACAGGAATCAGCACTTCCTAACGACTAAGCATAAACTAGCATACCGAAATTAGGAAGCCTAAAATTCCTAAAGAAACATATTTGTAGACATTAGACAAAAAAAGAAAGAAACTTCAAAAATTTCTACTGACTTCAGGAAGAAACATAAGCTAATGCTTTCATCAAGTACAGAAAGCATACACCCAGAGACTTGCTTTAAATGCTTGTTAGGAGCTCTACAAATTAAGTTGAACTGGTTCTGCTATGGATTTATGCCCCCTTAAAATCAATTGGTCTGGAAACAGTGCCAATTCAAAGAGCTTTTCTATTGGGAAATGTTCTGCCCTCATTTTATTCAATGAAATTAATTACGTTTTCCAATTGTATTCACTACAGCATGCTCTATTACTAAAACAAAAGTTTCTTAGCCTGAAATCTTAAAAAAATACTTTCCTTGTAAAAAATTAAAACATTCAATGAAAATATCTGGAGTTATTTTTTGTGAATTATATTTATTTAAAACAGTTTAATATTTATTTTTATTCTGGATTACTAAGAACCACACATTTAAAAAGCTGTATTCCACAGCCTACCAACTAGTATAACTTAATGAAATTACAAAAACAAATTAGAAGCTATTACACAGTTAAAATTTGAAGTAGTTAGGAGACAAACAGCCAATCCTCCTAACTTTATTTCTAAAACTTCATAATTAAAAATCAGAGGAAGCTTACACACTACACTGGTCATGTCATATGCTACAAAACTTTACTAACCGAATCAACTAATATTCCATAGTTTGAAAAAATAATTTACAGTTTTAAACTATTTTTCTCTATGATCATAAAATGTAGAAAGGATTAAACAGAATTATTTGCAGCGCAGGAAGAAGTCTGATCTTTTAAGTCAGATTCTAATACCGACTGAAATTCTATATTAATTTCTCTGTACTTCTTGTTCAGAGTAAAGGTCTGATACTTCCAGGAAATACTAAATAAGGTTGCCTCCTGATCAATTTTATACTCTAAGTACTTTATAGGTATAAGCTTAAAACACTACTAATGCACTAAGTGTACATATTCTATAACATATATAGTTCAGAAACCACATGTTTAAAATCCATTAAGTCTCCATTTTTATTACTACTTTTTATTACCAAAGCAATTAAACACCAGAAGAAAAGCATTAGCAGATATGCATGTGATTAAAAATATTTCTTTTTTATTCTAATCCAAGTGACTAAAGAGTAGTTTCAGGAAGCCTTAATTAGGCCTTTCCCTGAATGGTAGAAGACTCCTGCTGGGCAAAAACAAACGTAGGACTTTAATTCTCATTTTTGACATAGATCCAAGTTGATAAAACTAAATTTTTGAGTCACTATAAACACATTTGGCTAAGAGGCACAGTTAATATCTTTCAATACAGGAAGATTAGTCTAACTCTGGCACTAATGCTAATGAACAATCCCTGATACTTGTAGAATTCTTTGACAGAACTCATGGCTGGTAGGCAGGTAACAAAATGCAGTTTAAAAATCAAATTTTTCACCTCATGGCCATGGTGACCTTCAACAGGTCACTAAAGCAATTCTATAAACTTTTATTTTCTCATCTTAAAAATGAATGGCCCATACACACACTCTCTCAAATCAGTGCATGCATTAACTCTGTAGTCCCCAAGCCCCAGCTGCAGATCAATAATGGTCGGTGGCCTATTAGGAACTGGGCCACACAGCAGGAGGTGAGCAGCTGTCAAGGGAGCCAAGTTTCCTCTATTTGCAGTTGCACCCCATGGCTCACTGGCAGCAACATCGCATGAGCTCTGTCTCCGGTCAGAGCAGGGGCATTAGATTCTCAGAGGAGTGGGAACTCTACTCTAAACTGAACATGTCAGGGGTCTAGGTTGCATGCTTACTATGAGAACCTAAGGACTGATGATCTGAGGTGGACCTGAGGCAGTGATGCTAGCGCTGGGGAGAGGCTGCAAATACAGATTATCATTAGTAGAGAGGTTTGACCGCACAATAAATGTAATGCACTTGAATCATCCAGAAATCATTCCCCCCGCCCCCAGTCCATGGAAAAATTGTCTTCCATGAAACCGGTCCCTGGTGCCAAAATGCTGGGAACCACTGCATTAACTGGAGAAATCTGAATGAGTTCTATGGATGGTGCCAATGTTAATTTTCTACTATAGATATTAACACTGAGGGAGTAAAGTTTCAAAATAAAAAGTTTTAAAAAAGAAAGACATTTCCCTAGATAAATCCCAGCATTCCATCAAGCTCTGAAATTCTACAACCTTCTAAAAATCACTTCCTTTTTTTAAAATACTTGGTCTCCCTCCTTTCTTCCACTTCCCTTCCTAAACTTGTTTGTTGGGTTTTTTTGTTTGCTTGTTTGTGTTTTTCTTTTGAGACATTGTCTCTAGAGTCCCTTGACATCATCACAGCTCACTGTAACCTCATCCTGTCTCAGCCTCCTGAGTAGCTGGGACTACAAGCACACACCACCATGCCCAGCTGATTTTTCTATTTTTTATAGAGACAGGGTCTCTCTATTGCTTAGGCTGGTCATGAACTCCTGGCCTCAAGTGATCCTTCCTTCAACCTTAGCCTCCCAGAGTACTAGGATTACAGGTGTGAGCCACCACGCCTGGCCTGTTTGTTCTTTTAATTTCCCCTTCAAAGACTTAAACCTACCAGCAATATCCACATTACTGTTTTGCTGCCCATGGCACATAGTGTAAAAGAGGACAAACAGGTGAATGTAGAAACTGACAAACATGACTGGCTAGTTATAAATATTAAAAGACTACACTGCAGATCTCAGCAAAGATAGTTTCTTAAACCCATCCATTCATCCAACAAGTATTTACTGAGCACCTATTAACATCTCAATGACTATGTTAGTCCCTGTGGTCACAACAGTGAATAAAAACAGATCTAGACACATCACAGTCATCACAAAATTTACAGATCAGGAAAGGAAAGGCGTGAATCAAATTATCATGTAAACAAAAGAACACTGCAACAGGTGCCAAGGGCTATGCAAAGGAACTAACTTGACCTAGTGAAGTCTGGAACATCTTTCCTGAGGAAGACGACATCTGAAGAACAAACTGGAGTTACTGACACAGAGAGAAAGAAATGATAACTTCAGGCAGAAATGAGCATGGGCAAAAGTTATATTTTAAAAGAGAACAGAGCAATTACAAAGAACTGGAAAAAAGGGTGGCTGTGTATGCAGCAAAGAAACAAGGGAAACTAGGTGTAAGAGGAAGGTAGAATGGTTAAACAAGGCCCAGACACAGGAGGGCTTTATGAGTGACATTTAAGATGTGAGACCTAACAAAGATGTGGGATGCTTATTTGTTTTTTCCATTTTTCTTTATTTTCTTTGTTTTTTTCCATTTCTATATAAATTTATATAGGATAAATACTAAGCTTCTTCTTGATCACTGTTCTAAGTAAAACCAGTATCTTAATGTCAGAGTCCTAATTTCTGAACTCAACTTAGTCATCTTAGGCAAATCACTTCAACTGACAGCCTATCAATGTTATCTATAAAATGTAAATAAAATCATCAATCCCATTCACATTTCAGTGTTATTAAAAAATTAAATGGTAAAGTGCATTTTAAAGGATGAAGCAGAGAATAAAGTAGCGTATTAATTGAAAAAGTGTATTTCAAATACTATAAAAGCTAACCTGCCAAAATTATGTTTTTAGGTGGGTAAAAACCCAGATAATTCAGCAAACACAAGAAAGAAACAATGGCACGTTATTCTTTCTGGAAGGAAGAAGAGTGATAAAATGATTAAGGAAAAATTCTAGAGAATATTTCACCTTATAATAACACATTCTAAGTGACAATGCAAACATAAAAGAAAAGGAAGTCAAATTATCTAGATCAAACAAAACCTCCAACATGGGCATCAGGGAGTTTCTCTCTGTTGGCTTCTTCCACAGAGAAAAATATTTCGATAATGACAGACATGAGAATAAAACAAAACTCATTTTACATCCACCAGTTATTAAGTTATTACTAAATACAAAGGGGTGCTCCTTAATCACTTTACTGTATTTACAATATAATTTTTATGTACAGGTATTTTGTGCAGAGTTACAAAAAAGCCATCACTTCTCCTTCTAAATATTACCATTTTTGACTATGAAAATGAGTCTAAATTTCAATTACAAATTAGTCTTTTAATTGTCTATTATACCTCAATAAAGCAGGAAAGAAAAAGAAAAAAATTAGTCTTTCAAAGTTTGTAAGGTTATGACCCCGAGGACAAAAACAAATACTGCATTTATAATATATCACACAAATATTAGACAATATGTAACTTTGTGGAGAAAGACTCACATATGAGGCTTAAGTAAGATGCTATACATACGGAACCAATATACAAGATTATTGGTAGTCCCACACCAAAAAACGTCAGTAACAAGAACATCAAGTGTGGTATTGCTCATCTAATCTTAGCTATGATTATTTCCTTTTCTGCCCCACCACTGACACATCTGCTTTTCTCCTCCTCATCAATGGCAGCATTTCAATGAAGAAAACCTGTCTTATACACTGCTTACAAAGCCCATTAGACTCGTCCATGAAAAAGGTCATAATACAAGAAAAGTTGATTGACGGTATAGTAACCACCTCTGTAGTTTAGTTTGAAAAGTAGTTCAATGAAACAATTTTGATTGTTTGTTTGATTCTCTCTAGTGAAAATGAAAAGAAACATCATCTGTTTTTTGTGTTCAAACACTCATGAGAAATCAAGGAGCATGACCCAAAATCTGAATAGGATTTTGGACAGACTTAAATTCCCCCAGCTAAAGCTCTAATGTGCTTTACGTTTGTTTATATGTGCATCAAAGATAATAAGAAAAATACAATGTGACACAAAATAAGATAGAATCCATATGTGAATATTTGTCAATATACCTAAATCAATTAATGAGCATTACTGAGGCTAAGTATTGATTTCATTGTATTTTTTTAAGCAAACAGTATATTTAACTCAAATTCTGTAATGAATCTGATCTAACTTATTCATCATGAGAGTAAACAGATTTGATGCTACAATTAAAATCTTTTAACCAATTAAGTATCTTCCACCATTAACTACACTGGGGGAGAATAATCTAAGAGTATAACATATACTGAAAAAAAAAAAAACTAAATAGACTCATGGAAACATAAATGAAGGTGGCACCAAGTTTCGCTGACTCTTCGAAATCACTCTTATGCCCATTCCTTCTTTTCCATTCTCACTGCCACCATCTTAAGTTTGGGCTTCAATTGTTTCTCATTTATATTATTATTACAACGGCTTCTTTAGGAGTGTCCCCATTACCAATTTCATCAAGCTTCAATTTATCCTAGACAGCGATGTCAAATCTTCATAAACGTACCTCTGGTCATATCACTTTTGTTCATTTATTCCTCATGTGCTAATGAATATGAGATAATTCTATCGTTTAAGATTCAGATACCTTTAAGATCTCACCCACCTCCAGAGCCAACTTTCTACCCCCACCACCACCACTGCACAGCTTATATCTCCTGCCCATGTGTCTTGTACAGAACAGTCCCCTCCATGTTCCATCCTCAGCTCACTAATATCCCAGCTGTTTCTGAAGATGGATTCAAATGCTAGCTCGTCCACTGTGATCAGCCCAGTCTGGCATAACAAATAGCTCCCTCTTTGGAGTTCTTTTTTTATACTTCTATCAAAGCACTTCCCAGCACACTTATATGCAAAATCACACTGTCTTTGTATACCTACATTATTTCCTTAATTTGAAAACTCCTTCAGTGCAACTGAGCTATAAATCTAGGGAGAGTGCTTTATACATCTGTAGGTATGTACATTTTTATTGCATGGATGATAAAAATATCTTTGTTTCCTTAGAGTAATATAGTAAAAGGAGAGATAAAAGCATCCATCCTGTTCAAAGGATAATATGCAAAAAAACACGGGAAGAAAGGCTCTTAATGACTTTATATTATAATGGAATATCAATGCCAACTTTTATCAGTTCCGATGAAACTTACAAAGATTATATGGTGTCATCTGATTTACTCTTGTTTTCCACTTTGCAAAACTATAAAATTAATGTAAATTAATAAATTGACTGCCTTTATTAATTTAAAAAAATCAGTAAGTTGGCTGCCCCCAAATCACTTGAAACAAATCTGCCAACTTATTTTTTTCTAAACCATTTAGACAACTACTAAGCAAGTTTGCCTAATCTTCATACTTAGCACTTAAGTCTCTCTTTCTCCAAATGCTTGATTTTGCTATGTTAAGCTCTTGGGTAAGCCTTAGGTCACAGGTGCATTAATGGAACTCTCACAAATACTTTTCATTAATCCCTAAGCTAAAATGTATATTTTTACACAATAAAAGCACTCCAGAAAGTTATCGACAAAAAAGTAAAGCAAAATACAGTACCTTTTAGAAGTAACTACAGGATTAAATGGTGCATAAACAGAATTCTACTTTGTGTGTTCTTGGATATGAGAGTGGGGGATGTGCCAAGGGTGCCGCCTAATCAATCAAGTTTACTCAGCACCAAAATTTGGGCCCAGCGCTACCACAGTGGATGCCAAAAAATATATGGTCTCTGCCAAAGAAACCTAAATTTCAACTGAAATAATAGGTCTCCCAAATTCTAAGTAATGTTAAAACAAAGTATACTCTGACATACATGGGTATCCATGCTCTTAAGAGCTAAAACAAGTTCAGAAAAAGGAATATTCAGCAAGGCCTAAAGCCTCTGGAAGAGCTGGAACAGGAATTGGGTGGACAGGATGATAATTCCAGATGAGTGGGAAGAGAAATCATGACCAAAAGCATACAGACAAGAATTAGGATGACATGGTTTTAGGATAACGAATGAATGAAAATGAGACGTAGACAAGTCTGGAGTAGTAAGAAATGAGATGGGATATGTAAAGTAAACCAGATTACAAAGAAGATAATCTTCTCCAAGGGAAGAAAATGCCTACGGTGGGGTTAAAGTGTTAAAGCAGACTTGTCTAGCTTTAGCACAATGGAGGAACAAGATACTGTGAGGCCAGCCATTAACAGTAATCTTGCCATGAATGAGGGAAGACTGAAATAACAGCTGCAAGAATACAGGACAAGGAAGAACAGCAAAGATTATTTTTAAGGGAGAGAAGAATCCATAGAACTAAGGGCTAATTGTAGAGGGTAAAAAGAAGAAAAGAATGAGTAGCCACAAATGACCTGAAGCTTGAGAACACTAACAGAAGCAGCAGCCTTGGAGAATAGTGGCATTTAGGAGGAAGAGAACCCAACAAGAGGAATGCAGATGGAGGAGTTTAGAAGAAAAGAACCAAGACAGAAAACGTTACTGGAAACAGAGAGATAAATATTTTTAAAAAAGCAGTGAGAGCTGCAGCAGAGCCCAAGTGGTTGAGTTGAACAATAAGGTCAAAGGAACCCTTAGTAGAGCAAGTTATGAATAGTGCAACATACCAAAGCCCAAATCTAAGAAATAACAGAATGCATTAGTTAGGAAAAATTAGAGTTCTGTATAACACTAGTTTGGCAAAAAAGGCAAGCAGAAAAGTGACTACTGCAAGTTTTCAGGTTGATCTGAGAAAGATGCTGGTATTTAATAAGCATTTTGGGTGTCTGGGGTATTATATACATATACATAAAGCAAGGTACACTGTCATAACCAGAAAAATCTTATTTGTATTATTAACTTTTATATCTTTCAATTTATCATTTTAAATCATTATGCTGAAACTTGTTTCCTCAACAAAATACATTTGTAAAAATAAATACTTTTTTAAGATTTAATTATATTATCTCTTGTTTAAAATTCTGGTTTCCAGAAATGCATGTGCTTTCCTTTAAATATGTCACAATAATACTACAGTGGCTATTTCACATACACAATAATATTAAAGTGTTTTTTCACTAGTTCTAATTTCATCAGAATTAGAGAAAACTTATCCTAAAGAAACTTTTGACAATAATTACTCCAAAAGATTTAAACTAATAAATTAGTAATAATAAAATGTATTTACAGGCCTAATCTTGTAAAATAGGATTCTGGACTTAAAAATAAAAACTCTCCATTCCATAATTCCATTTACTGAATAAGCTGTTAGTTTTAATGGCTCATCACTGTCAACAATCAACATTTATTGAGATTATACTTCCACCACTGGTAAGAAGTCTTGAGACATAAAATCTCCAAGTATTTATAATGCACTTAGGGAAACTGGAAAGATATTAAAAAGGTAATGAAATGAGTTTCTGTTAATAGTATTCCCTATGGAAAATACTAGAGCAATTGAAAAATAAAGCACAATGATTACATAGCTTTTTCACATCAATAAAAATACTGAGAAATTGCACTGAAACTTTTGAAATTAAGGCAACAAATAAGTTTTAAACTCAAAATAAACCTACCATCAAAAAAACCGTAACTTTTACCACTTTTGATAATATATCATAAATGCAACTGTATACTACCACTGAATTTAATACAAATGCTCTGTCTAAATAATTCTAAACACAAGAGAAGCAGTACGAATTTTTCAACCAATAAATTAAGAAGCAAAAAGTCTACAGAAGTTTAAAATAACAGGTGATTTTAAAGTTAGTTTTATTCAAATTATTGTTAACATCGTACACAGCTATTTTAACCTACTCTACCACTACAAAGCCTTTAGTATTTTATGAATTACAGGGTACAGAAAAATTAAAGTCCAGAGATTTAAGATTTAGAAAGGTGAGCCATTTGCCCTATTAACTTGTAAAAAAAAAACTAGAGAAAATGGCTGTCAACGAGCAAACTATAGTGGAAAAATTTTATTTCAACTCAACTCTCCCTAACTTAACTTCACAGCTGTACCTGTCAATCTGTAAAACAGAAATCCTTCTACTTATGTGTAGTTATACAATAACTCTATTATGCTTCAAACATATTTGGCAAAATGTTATATATAACTTGACTTGAATCTAGCTTCGTGTATCAGCTGTATATAATAAACCATTGTGAAAACCACTTGAAAAGTAATATAAATATTTAAATTGGAGTATTAAGTTTCTTTGAAAGTCAAATTAATAGATTCATCAAAATACATAATACAATATACATCAAAATACATATTACAATATACATACATTGTAATATGTATATATGTAATATATATATTACAATATATATATATATATATATAGTCTTCACCTGATATTCATTTTGCTTAAAAAGTCCTGGAAAGTTTGTTTTCTACCCAACACTAGATCTTATTCCTTTTATCTAACTGCATTTTTGTATCCATTAACCATCCTCTCTTTATCCCCACTCCCACACCGCTATGCTTTCCATTTTCTGGTAACCATCATTCTATTCTCTATCTCCATGACTTCAATTATTTTTAACTCCCACATATACATTGTACTCTTGTATCAAAATTTCACATGTACCCCATAAATATGTACAACTATTATGTATTCATAATAATTAAAAATTTTAAAAAGCTTGTTTTCTATCCTTGCTACTTCTTGCTCCATTTTGTTCTTTACTAGGAAAAGTGGAAACTTTGTGAAAACTAAAAATTCAACATTTTTCATGGAGATTTGTAAGATCTGCTTTAAAGAAAATATTTTACCTATATCCTTGAAGGTAGAACATGAAGTGATGGTTGTAAGGTACCACAGGAGACCATGATCCCGAACACTTGCATTTTGTATACAAATGCCAAATAAGAAGCAAACATTGCAGTTTCTATTTTATGAATTTTACAAGATGAAGAAAACTGAAGTAGGTACTTGTTCTTTCACTTACATACAAATACAAAATACTTACAACCAAACAAAAATAATCTAGATTCCTAACATTATTCTATAATCCTAGTCCCTTAAAGGTCAGAAACATATAACCTGCTATTCGAACAGTGACACATCTGCCTAAGAGATCCATAAAGTTTTAAATGCTAAACAGTTCCAAGGTTTACACATTCACCTTCCTAAAAGTCAAATGCCAGAACAAATGACCTAATCAGTAAGCTCTGTCTAGTCCTAAAATAGGCAGTATCCCATCACAAAAACCAGTCTATTGACACAATGTTAACATTTCACAATAAGGTTACAAATTCACGCAAACATTATTACAGCAAAAAAAAAAAAAAAAAAAAAAACTTTGCAGGGCAGGTAGAAAAAAACCCTGACTACAAAGGTCAAGGCATTTCAGAAGTGCTAATGCCAAGTGTGCATTTGTACTCCCCTCCTTTATCATACAAGAAAGTACTACATTCGTCCAACCTGTGACCCTGGCTTTCTAAAGACTCCCAGATATTGAAATGTTTATGAAACCAAAAACAGAACTTGTGCTCATTGATTTCCATTCCTTTCCTCCTCACCTAATTTCTCAGTAGTTCCTCATATCTTTACCCAACTTCTTCTTCCCTCCTATCTCAGAGGAAGAAACAGAGCTTCTCACGTCCAAGGTCATGGTTTCATCTTTTCTCACTTCTCCTCATAGCCCAAACAGAAACAAACTGATGTGAAAGCCTGTCTCTGTATTTTCCTGTTTGCCTCAGTGTTACCACATTAAACATACCTTTCTGCACCTTCATTTTCTTTATGTTTGTTCCATACCACCACGTAGAGATGTGGTTTATTATATTTATAAATGGAAATGTTTTATTGTATAGATATTCAGTTTGTTTAACCAATTCTCTGTCACTTACCACTACAAATTATAATTTATATTCTTATTTACAATTATATTGTAGTCATCTGCAACCATATACGAATACATATGGTATGCTTGTACACACACAGTCACAGTGCTTAATTTATTTATGAACAAATTACACTTTTGAATGCAATAACATGCTTAAGTATCTCTGAATGCAAGACGCACAGGAAAGCTGCTCAAGAAAAGCTGGCTGAATGGGAAAGAGAAAGTGCCTTAAGCATTCTCAGGCCTTCTAGTCCTCTAACACCTCTAATAGCTCAGGTCCTATTCTTAAAGATGCGTACTCTCTAATAGCAAAGATTCTCTATCTTTCCATTGCTAGTCAATTCTAGAACTAACTGGTACTCTCTACTTTGGGCACTGTGAATTGGATCTCCTCCCTTTGAAAGTGAGCTAAAACAATGCTCCCCCTCAGTTACATTTGCTGGGAGGTTAGTATCTGTTCAGGCACATTCCGAGCCAAACTAAATAAACAAATTGAATCAAAATAGAGCGAAAGGATAACACTGGGATCTTTTTAGATATGGATGGGAAAATACGCCTCTCATGAAAATTGTCTTCAGTCTCCTCTATTATTCTTAGTACCCAAGCAATTCTATGCATTTTGTTTTCTGCTTCTCCATCGTGTAGTTTTTTAAAAAGCAACATTTGTTTAATCAACATATAATATTATTTGCATTTCACGCAGTAGCACTGTCTACAGTACTGAACAGTGGCCTTTACATACACCAGTATTTTCTGCTATTTATAACTTCGCTGCTCCTTAAATCAAAGAAAACACAGTTGCTTCTCCACACTGGAGTAGAGAAAGCCCTGGAACCTTGCCCCTCTCATCATACTCCACGCCTTGCTGACATGCTATCTTTGCATGTACTGCTTCTGTTCCTGTTTATGGCTTAGAAAAGTACTTGTTTATAGAATCCGTTCAATGTCCTATTCATCCCCAGCAGTTAAGTGTGTTGAAATTAAAAGGCTGTGCTTGAATTTGATAAGTGAAATGACAGAGGGCAGAAGGTCTAAACAGCTTTATCTTAGGCTCCTATAAAAGGCTCTACGACTCGCCTCTGACATTCTTCCTGCTTCTACTGAAAATAGATGGCAAGTTTGAACTTCACACAAACAGCTGTTTCTGGCTAGGATCAGCATCACTGACAAACAAAACCACATAGAACGGGAGGCCCTGAAACAGAAGGCTCCCTGGCCGGATCTCATCTCCACTTCTCTTGGAGACCCTCCACTCACAAGACTTAAGCAAAGGGCGAGGAGAGCTCCCCCTTCAGACCAAACCACTAGGATTTGCCTTTCTCTTGCTCAGCCTGTCCTCCTTCAGGGCCATAGCAGTTCGGCATAAACATTTTCAGACACACAAACTATTTTTACATTTTGAGAGAATTCTGAGTCCAAAGCAATCAGTTTAAGGAAAGCATAGGAGATTTCACATTACTTGATTACCTTAACGTACTTCCAAATCAATTATCCTATTCCAAATCTCCCCTGATTTGGTCACCTGCACCTTTTGATAACAGGCTCTTGTCTTCCTACTGGGTTACTCCTCCTAGCCAAGCAAGGTCTGAGCCATGCACCTCACCAGTTTTGACATGAGGATGCTTTTCTCTCTGGCCCAAAATTACCCTCTTTATTTCAAGTTGCAACTAATCTCTTGTGCTGAGCTCTAACTTGCCAGGATCCCTCGAACTCTGCACTCAGAAATTTTCCTCTACCCGAAGTAAAAAGCACCTACAGGGCTCCCATGAGCTTCCATTCTTATAATTTCTCCATTGCTCTCTTCCCTCAGTGTGCCCTCAAAACTCAACTCTACTACTAATTCTAAAGAGCTGACTCTGGATCTCCCCATTATGTTCTTCTTTCTTCTTTGAAAAACAATCCAAATAAGCTCTTACATTTCTCCCTACATTTTCATCTTTCCTGCTTTATCTTTTGAATTCACAGGTTCTCTAAAACTCCTCTGCCTTCGTAACTCTTCTCGCCATTAGAAATCCAAAACTCAAGTCTAAACTTAAGGTGTTTTCTTCCTTTAGCCTCAGCATTCCCCAAACTCCAGATTTTCAGGTTATCGAATCCACCAGAGCTCACTGTGCAGCCCTGCTCACTCTTTAAGGATTGATGTGGAGTGCAGCACGATGAGAAAGGCAGGTTGCTGAAGTCTTTTTTCACAGTTTCCGGCATAAGGGGCCTTGCAAGGCATACTATTTATGAAAACCGTTACCATGGACTCATGTTCAAATGTCAAACACCTTCCCTGCTTATACTTGTAAAATGGACCACAACCTGGTTTTCTGCCATCCAAGCACGGCAACTTCAGTTAACAAACATGTACCTGGGACCTAAACCAAATGCCACCTATGTCTGTCACATAAGAGGACTGAATACCACAAACACAGCCTTGGCTCTGGAAACCTGCGATGCAGAGTCAGCCTATCTTTAGTAAATTCCAGTCTCCCCACTCTGGGTCCCTTTCTTCTTTGTGCCCTTCTCTGTGCCCATCACATAGAACACTCCTATTCACAACTGGCTTATGCAATAACTTCCTAAAATAGGATTTTAATATCAACTGTGGGATTCCAGGAGTTGGAAACGATAACGTGGAGGAAGAAGCTGACAGCACAGTCTCATGCAGTGACCCTGAGGAGGCAGCAAGGGCATTCGGGGCAGAGGGGTCTCCTACATCCTTGCACTTCATGCCAAGCACTGAGAGGGAGATTTCACCATTCTGCCTTCTCTCATTTAGATTTATACCTACAAAAATAAACATATCCCTACACCTTGCAAAGTGTTAGGAAATGACAGAACCATGCACACAATCCTAGAGTGTGATCAGAACAGAACATTACTATAAAGGCATCTTTTCTTTTCTATTCTCTTAGCCTAGATCACTCTTCTTTATAAAAACGTATCACTAGTGAAATTATACCATTTCTGTATTTTTGCTAATTTCACCATAATATGCCTCCTCCACTAGAATATACACTCCGTGAGGGCCGGGCTGCATCTGGGTTGCTCACCGCTAAATCCCTTGTGCCTCCAACAAGGCTGGCACATTGAGAGTGCTCAGAAGATGATGGTGGAAGGAAGGAATCAATCTAGTCACAGTCATCTCCCTCTTTCACAGTTTACAGCTAACATCATATCAGATATTGTGCAAAGAATCAAACCCAGGGTGGGAAAACAGTTCCTTAAACTAATTCTTCACTCCAAATTCTCATCTCCTTTTCTCCTCTAACCCTGAGACAGGGAGAAAAGAGGAGCCGGGATGGAAAGAGGAAGAAAGAGAAGAGGAGAAGGAGGAAAAGGAAGGGAGGAAAATAAAGCAAAATGTAAAGATTGTTTAGTTTTTCTGATGTTTTATGTCCACTGTCTAATCCATATGGCAAAAGGAATCAAGCTCAGTAACTCATAATTATCCTGTGTGACTAGAACAGTGAAAAGACAGAGTAGGTGCTTAATGAATAGTCACTGAAGGAACCAATGAATAAATGAATGAATTAATAAAAATATGAGAGTAGGGAAAATTAACAATAGCAGATCTTACAGCCTTGTATCTCTTGCCTCAGCTTTTAGAGTAAAAGTAACTTCTCATTAAATTGCTTTGAATGTTTTGTCATTAGTTGAAATTTGTATCTGCTCTTGACCTACTCTTCATGATGAAAAGATGTAAAGGGATTAAGATAAAAAGGCATGATGTCACTATCCTCACAGGCTGATGTTAAGTATTCATTTTCCAGTATAATAAACAATGTACTACATCACCAAGTAGATCCAAATCTTTTCACACATACTTCATTTCAAATCTGAACAGTACCTTTGAGAGTATTTTAATAACATACAAATTCCTGAAAATTAAATAAAATCAATTTAATAATATTTAATTCTTAAGAAGAATGCTTTAATTAAGTATCTAAACAACAAATCCAAATGTCTTTGAAATTTAAAGTCAAGCTCCAGCATGACATGTCCTCAGTTTTGTTTATGGTGTCTCAAGTTCATTGTACAACTCATTTAGAGCTACAAGACAGTAGACACTTCAACAGAAATCCATTATCTCCTTGATCAGAGAAATGAACACACTCACATTTACTACATAAATAAAGTGCTCTCTATTAAGTCCTTCATAAAGTAATAAAACCATGTAGCAATGCCATATAAAACATGATCTCCACTAAGAAGAGATAAAATATTAAATAAGACATGCTAACCTGGAAACACCGTATCTTTTCAGTATAAACTCCAACAAATTTCCTACTCCATTCTCCAGTCTTTACCATCATCACACAAACTGTATTAAAGTAAGTTTTCACCTGCATTTCAGATGCTGTCACTTCACTGCTTAAGTACCTACAAGGGTTCCTCACAGCTTTTATGAGACCAAATCTTTATTCTTTAACCCTCCCTTATTTTGGCCTCAACTTCACCTACCCTATCATCTTTTCTCATTCTCTTAAAAAAAGTCTTCATACTATGGAGATTTATATTGACATCTACAAGGATACGTCTGCTAGTGGAGTCAGAGAATTGTGAAAGTCTTCACAGGAAAGGTTTTTGAAAATAAACAAAAGAGCAATGGTGCATGTGTGATTCGAGTGCACTCAGGGAACTCCAATTTTGCTCCTAGAACCAGGAGACAGGGGCTGTGGTATTAGAGGGTTTTCTATATTGATACGGATGGAAATGTTCCCTCGACTTTTCCATTCACATATTTCACATATTAAATGAATTCTAAAATGTAACTGAAGACTACATGTTCACTTCCTAGGTTTTTTTTTTTTAATGCAAGATGCTTGGTATTTTTATGTACTTATAGTTATGCATACAGAATGTGATGGAATTTGGCACAGCCACAAATACAGAGCTTAGAAAGGGCACCAAGAGGACATTTATTATTCCTGTAATATAACATGGCCCTTCTTTCAACATTTCCCCACCTAGAGCTTCACCCGTGGTTTACAATGATTCTGGCGACGGCACACAGTATCGCAATATAATGAGACATAGCTAAATAACTTGGGACCAAACCCTGTCATTCAGTGACGCTACAGCCCATCCCCAGAGTGATGAGGTAAGTTGCCTTTTGGACTGAAAATGACGAACCAAACAATGCTTTCTGAAAATTTCTCATTCATCATTATGAAACTTTTTTTTTTTCCTAGTACTCATCTCCCACACAGAAGTGGGTTCCCATAACATTCATAATTTCTGGTAAGTGGCATTACTTAGTCTAAAAGGTTGCAAAGCACAGGGCATTTTTCCATCCATTAGAAGCCCATATACTCCCCCAAGCAAGTAAATGAATTTCACCAGTGTGTGTGTTCAGGAATAACACCAGGCTCCTGGTCTCTGCTAGGGTCCATGAGCTCAGGTGTACTAGACAGGCAGGCCTGCACCGGCACTTGCCCAGACAACAGCCAAATGCAGAAGGGCAAGGGAAAGACACGAGGGAAGAAGACAGAGAAAGGGAGGTAGAGTATGGCAGACAAAAAAATTTAAAATACAGGAAATCTGGACTAAGCTGTTTAACTTTCCAGGGGTCATAAAATTCAACAGAGCTAGAGATAGTCACAAAATGGTTTAATATCGAATAACTGTAATATAAATCACAACAATATAAGGAACCTTGTATTAAGGAACCTTATTAGCATAAATTCTGTGTTTGCTTTTAGCTAAGCAAGGTGTAGTTAATAAAGCTTTATTTCACATGACAATGCCTTCATTATATTACCATGCAACTTTGAAACTTAGCCTCAAAAAATGCATCAGAAATGATGAATACTGTCAGCACAGTGATGGAGTTTAGCATACAGTTTTGGCTGAGTATGACAGAAACACAGAATGATACTAGCTGACATTGATGTTTTGTTTCTTCTCACTTAAAATATAACAGCTCCAGTTTATGAGACAGTCAAAGATTCAGGCTCCTTCTCCCCTGAAGTTCTGCTATCCCGACGCCATCATCTCCTCCACATGGCTCAAGATCACTCATAACCCACTTTACATTCTAGCCAGCAGGGAGCAGGAAAAAGGGGAAGAGGAGGGTATGTGGCCTTCCTTTAAGGGCATGATCTAGAAGCTGCACAGTTCACTTCCACTCTCATTCAATTCATCTAAACTTACTCACTGAGCCACATAAGCTCCATGTGAGCCCAGGAAATGCTGTCTTTACTATGGGTGGACAAAAATGGAGAAATATATTATGATAGGAAAGGGGCAAAATAAATGTTGGAGGCAATTAACAATCTTTAACACAGATGTCAGAGGAAACTATAAAGTGATTTTCATTAGATATTAAATGATGCTTCACTGAGTGTATTAAGTTAAATGAGAAGTTAGATTTTTAAATTTTATCTTTCCTTAAAGGAAAACATCTTCAGATAGATGCCAAGAGATTTTAAAGGTAGGATTATATGGAATACCAGCAGTTTTAATAACAACAAACTGAATATTTTTCCCATTTTAGTTCCACACACTTTTGAGCAACAGAAAACAAATAAACATGCACCAAGAAGTTTAAATAATATTATTCTTGACCCTGGGGCAAAATACTCTCTACCTTTCTTTGAGTCATAAACTTATAGATGAGACAGATGATTCTATGTAAAATATAAATTGAAGTATTTTTACAAAAAGACTTTCTTTTTTGAACACAATCTACTTGATTTTAAAAAGAATCAGCAAGTCTAAGGTAGCTTAACTCTAACTCCAGAAAGGTCAAAGGAAGTCTTATACAACTTTCTCTAGGGACATTTCAAAATATCACCTACATCAACAGCAATGAGACAGTTCAAGAAGGTGAGAAAACACTTCAACCACAATGGAACAGAAGCTTCTAGGGAATTTCTACGCCCCATTTCTATACCAGAAAATTCAACATATACAACTTGTGACAATTCTTTTTAAGTATCATCTTCCTGAATATAAAAAACAATTTCAGTAACAATCAATTTTATTTTATCTTCTTTCCCCTATGGAGTGACTGCTGAAGAAACACTGTAATATCCTCTAATGTAATGAAAAATAGTATCTAAAAGTGCCATTTTTATATAGTTCTTAAACTATACCTACTTTAGGAAATACAGGTTACTTTTCTAATCTGGTTTTGTAGCTTATCACAAAATAAGCACTTAGTATTGAGCACACAGGTGAAATAAATGTAATGAACATTGTTTGTCTTTCCATAAAGATGTTTTGTCATAGTGAAGGCAGAAAATCAACTGCCACAGACAAAACTGAAGTTATCATTACTATATGGAAGATCTCTTTCTGAAATCAAATTTTTCTACCCTTTTCTATTCTACTTCCATGGGAACAAGACCATATAACAATAATTTCTAGCTGTATGTCACTTCATAAGTCTTCCAATTATCTTAAGGATGGCACAAATTTCTAAAAAGAAAAGCCTTTCAATGTTAATTAGCATTCCCTTTAATTTTAAAATGTCATACCACTTAGTCTAGAATATCGTAACGTTTTAAAAAGACAATTATACATTATTATAATTCTGGAAACATTTCTTCATATTTCTAGTTGATCATCCCACTGCATAAGAAACTCTCGCTATTGAAAGCCATTACAAACAATGCAAATTGTTTATTATTTCAGAAAATTTAACACAAAACAGCCTGAATAACAGTATTTGAAGTGCTATCTTCAAATATTGTTTTAATTTAAAGGGTTATCTTATTTTGTATGTAATTAGCGTACCTATAAATCCAAAGACTTCAACAATCAGGTGGACATTACTTGTTTCCCTTTCTACTGGGACACTTACTCTGGGAGATTCTAATGGCTTATATGTTAAGAAACAAATAAGAGAGCAAAGAAGAGAGAAAAATGTACAGTTTCGTTGCACTTTCTATCTTGCCCTACCCCCAGGCCCAGCCCCAATAATGCATTGCTGTCAAAGTCAAAACAACTTGCAAGGCTGTCTATGGTATCATTACCTTATAAATCTTTATGAATCAAAATGAAAAAAAAAAACATTCTAAATAAAGCCATTGAATAGGTGGCCCAAATTGCCTAATAAGGTTGTCCACTGTTTATATGACAGACATTTAGATCCCTGCACTTCATTACCTAAAGTAAGCAATATTTCCGACCAAAGATTTTTCCTCTGCTGTATGTAATACTTTCCCCTGACTCAGCACTACAAGGATCTGAATGTTTTTCTTCTGTTACAGGAAGTGCTGGTAACCCTGACAAAGGATCAATCTCATGAAGCACCATATAATAAGAAAGATCAATCAGATTTAGTTGTGAGAAACAGGAGACAGATGAAAACTAGATTTTTTGTTTGTTTGAAAGACCATCTCTGTCTCTAAAAGTTTGTTTCAAACAAATAAATAAATAAATAATCTGCAATCTAAGGTTAAGGGTAAAGTTATAAAATAGTAAAATATTTCATAATTTCAGAGACAAAACTTTTATAGGGTATCAAAGTAAGACACACACACCATCATGTAATTGAAAGCTTACCTCATGAGGAATATAATGTGAAGCAGAGGTCTACTAAGACTTCAATTAGGGCATAATGACCAAAAATCACCAAATTTAGAAGTCAAACTCTGTTCTTAAAAGTTGATCAATTCATTCATTCAGGTGTCAACTGAATGCCCACTGTTCATATGGCGTGTGGTCTAGTTCAAAGTTAAAACATGTGAAGCACCAAAATTATGAATCCGGAGCACCAAACTTCAGGATGACTAGAACTTAATGGATGAGACACAGCTCATACATGTAATATACAAAATATAAATGTCTGTCATTTTAATATGAAACTGTACAGTACACTGTCAGAGCAACTTCCTTTCTTGTTTTACTTTCTTCTGATATATACTATGCACCCCACACACCAAGAACATAAACATAACCACACTCATGGCTGAAAAGTCAGAAAGACAGAAGAGAAGAAGTATAAAAGAGAAACCAAAATTCCCCAATTCCTACCCTGCCAAGTTATCCAACATCACAGAACCCAACGCAACATGCTTTCACATACTTCTCAGCTAGTACTTCCAAATCCTTTAAAATGTCTTCCATGACATCCTTTCTCTGCCTATAACTTAACTCCTGCCTGAGCTCAAGCATTGCTCAAATATATTTCCCAACTGAAAGTCTTCTCAGATCCCCACATGGGCTAAAGTGCCCCTTTGTGAGTCTTGTGGACCCTGAGTATCCCTCAACTAGATATGGACATCTGAAGGATCAACAGAGAACTCTGTTTATACTCTACCAACTATTAATACAATATTTTGCAAATAGGTCAAAAGAATAAGAATTCCAAGAATAAGAACTTCAATTCTACCTTTAAAGATGGGTAGGTAACATAAGTGGCAAAAGGAAGAAACCATCAGGAAATATTCAAAATACTAACTGTGATGACCTATTTGATAGAGTGGTCAAAGAAGACCCATCTAACATGGGATATTTACATTTAGATCTTTATCCCTTCCCTAAAAATGTGAAGAACCAAAGGAAAAACTGTTCAGAAAGGGGAAGGAATCTGAAGAGACAACAAGGTGGAAATTATATTGGCACAATCTGGGAATTAAAATTAGACAAGTGAGGCTATAAAGTTCAAATGCTATTCAAGAGTAAGCAAGAGAGTAATGATATCTTTTAAAAATTATCTCAGTTAAGGGACTCAAATAAACAAAGATACACAGAGGGATACTATAGCATAGAATATTGAATAATGGAATGAGGACAAAAAAAATGGTTAAGAAAAGTAGATTGAGGCCAAAGAGCTAGTCAAAGTAGTTTCAGATTGATACAACTGGAATTAAGGAACTATTACAGAATTGTTATAAATATAAACTGGCATAATAAAGCAATAAATGGTAATTCTTTCAAGGTATAATGTAATATCTGAATATTATTCACCTGTTTAATGAAAAAACATGTGTACCATGAAAAGCTACTCATATACAGTATGTTTATAATCATCAATTTAGAATTGCAACCAAGAAACTACACAATGGTACCTTTGTTATAAGGATGTTGAAATTTTACTTTAATTTGCATTCAAAAGAAAACACAACATGGATCAGGATATAAAACAAATACTGCTTCTGAGTAAAACTTGTAAATATGTTAATTTTGAGCAGTAATTGTACCACAAATAATTAAATATGTGGAAAGTAGTTTCACTTATAATTCTGGTGTTTCAGTTTTCTACTAAAACAGACTATAGACACTGGCTCTAATTATGGATCAGCAGGCAAAAAAATGATGTGTGTGGCTTCAAGGCCCTTTTCATTCTTTCTAAAATGTCACATGAAAATATAATCCCAGCTGAGTAAAAGAAATACCTCTGGGCCATACCAGATTAACAAACCCAATTTAATTAAATTTCTCCAGCTTAATTACTATTAAATTTCTCCTTCTACTCCCAGAAAGAAAAAAAACTGAAAAAAAAAAAATCAATAATACTTGCTGTCCATGTACAGATTTAATAATGTCAGCCACATTCCATGATGCTCCTTAAATAGGATATAGCTTGAGATGAATGTATATCCATGCCTCATTCCTTCAATATTTATTGAGCACCTACTACGTGTAGGAACTAAGGTAGGCACAGTGGCAAAAATGGTCAAAAAAAAAAAAGAAATATAAATTGTGGCAGGTTCTGGTAAGAGCAGAGTATCAAAAGAGAAAATAATGTTTGGAAGCATTTTGAACAATACGTCAAGGAGGCTACTCTAAGGAACTGATATTTAATGTATGATCTGAAGGATGAGCAAGAGTTAAGTAGATGAAAAGAATTTCAGGCAGATAAAATAAGGCCTAAAAAACTGAAAAATGATGAGTGGCTAGAGCAGGAAGATCTGAGGGAAAGTGCCTTGAGATGCAGCTTGAAAGACAGATGATGGAGAAATAAGAATGATAAAACCTTCATATGAATAAATAATGTTTTTTGTCTCATTACTTCTCTCGGTTATAATCATTACATTATAATCATGTGCATTTCAAGCACATGATTTTGAACAAGGAGAATGGATTTGGAGGTTGGAAAATAGCACAACACATTCTGTAGCAAATAACTAAAACTCAATTCTGCATGATGGTTGTGGAGAACATTCCAGAATCCTGCCTCAGGCAGAAAAGTGAAATCAGACCAAGTATCTTTCTCTGAGATAGGCTTATTGATTTCCATGACCAGTTAAAACTAAAGATAAACTAAAGACTTTGATGTAAGATAAAAACTGGTGACTTTTATTTTTTACAACTCTTTTAGTTTTCAACGTGATACTCGGTAGAGTATTTTCTCTCTCTGCCTGCAATCAGTTTCATTTTCTGAATAAGAAATGCTGTTAATATTTATTTTCAGTATTTATGGGTATTATAAGTATAAATGAGTTTAATTCTGATTTGAAAAGAAGACTCATATTCCTAGGTATTTTCCTTATAAATATTATTATTACTCATACAAATTTCAAAGATTTAATATGCTTTTTGAATAACTTAATAATTTAAAGTTTTATTGAAATCTTGGAGCAGCATAAATTTTAAATGAAAATTTTAAACTTTACATAACAGTTTCCTCTGGGATATTTAAACAATTACTAAAGACCAGTATCCTAAAGGAATCAGAACATGATAATTAAGTAAAATTTTCAATTAAAATTTTTAAAAACTGAAAGTAACTATTTTTCCAGATCTTAAGGTTGCCAAATCCAGAATTACCTTGCCTTCTCTAAATAAGCTCTACATAGCTCCTTTCTGTTTTACTATTAATATATTGTTTTAAATACAAAAGAAATCATTAATTTAACATCCTTAAAAAAAATGTATCAACCAAAATTTCCTGGGGATATGGAGACAGAGGTGCAGTGGAGGCTGCAAATGGGGAGATGCTGATCAAAGGATACAAAACTTCAGTTGGACAGGATAAACAAGTTCAAGTAAATTTAAGAGGTCTATTGTACAACATGGTGACATTGGTTAATAACAATATATTGGGTATTTGAAAATTGCTAAGAGTGTAGATTTTAAGTGTTCTCACCATTAAAAAAATGATAAGTATGTGAGGTAATAAATACATTAATTAGCTTATGTCAGCCATCCCACAATGTATACATCCATGAAAAAATACATCATGTTGTGTATCAATAAATACATAAATTTTTATTTATCAATTTAAAAATAAGGAAATAAAGCACTGCAAAAAGTAAACAATCTAAAACAAAACTTCCCCACTGTACATAAAAATGAGCTCAAGTATTCAAAAACAAAATATGAAGGACTAAGTTAAACTCTGAAAATTAAAGTACAGGTTACACGAAGGGAAGGGCTAAGCTAAATAAGAACATCAGAATTCTGTACTTCTTTTACCCTATTGACTCCATTTGGAGAAATAGTTCTTAAAACTCCTAACATACAGGGCTTCTAAGAATCCAAGATACTACTTCTAATGTGGTTGTACACAGTAGGTGGTATCGTTTCAATTAAACAATAGTAACGGCCAGGCGCGGTGGCTCACGCCTGTAATCCTAGCTCTCTGGGAGGCCAAGGCGGGCGGATTGTTTGAGCTCAGGAGTTCGAAACCAGCCTGAGCAAGAGCGAGACCTTGTCTCTACTAAAAATAGAAAGAAATTAATTGGACAGCTAAAAATATATAGAAAAAATTAGCCGGGCATGGTGGCACATGCCTGTAGTCCCAGCTACT